>OY740775.1:46702892-46981008 GCA_963513935.1 Aphrophora alni | reverse complement strand
CTAAAAAATATTTAATTACAAAAGAACAATGATATTATGACATATTAAAACATTATAACTTACAAGAAATACAGTAGCATTATGCAAAAGAAATTCCATGTTTCTAATAAACAACACAAGCACAACTGTGTGACTCGTTCATTGATTGTTCATTTTATATACAAAGATAAGAAGCTAATGAATCACCTCACAATTCACATACACCGATTATATCTTATCTCAATAATGACAAGGTAATTATAGCAATTTTATTATATTTCCAAAAATGTTTCAATGAATTAAATTAATAATGATATGAGTTGTATGCAATTGATATCAAATGTCCATTACATGACATTGTTTTTAAGATCTATATACAGTTACTTTGACAGGGATAATATTTAGAGACAGTAATTTAAATTACTACAGCAAATCGTTGTACAGCAAATTTAAGGACTTTTTCAAAATAGATTGAAAATAGAAATAAAATAAATTTTAAAATTTGTTAAGGAGTTGAATTGATGGAGGAAAGTTGAATAGCAAATATAACAACCATGAATTTTAGGCATTTCGGATTTCTAGTTAATTAAAGTATAAACAATAGGTGTTTGATGAAACTCCATATTGTAAATCAACTTGGGATAACCATGTCGACAGAATTGTCAAAAGTATTTTTGTTTAAAGATATCTGCACTTTAAAAAGCTATGGGCTAATTTACCTACTCACATTTAAACTATTGTGTGATACTGTGGGGTTGATTCGTAATTTAAAAATTGTGAGACTTTAAAGGACCATCCAGAACAAATATCATGGCTTGCCGACCTCTGGTTTCTGTTTTAACACAACAACGATCGGTAAACAAAAGATCTGTTGCATGAAATAGAATGTTTTTCATTATTCACCGTATAGCCCATATTTGGCTCCTGATGATATTCACCTATTCGTGCATATGAAAAATGACTGGCTCACAGCACTTTGATGTAGAACTTCAAGATACTATGACAGACTGGGTAAAATCCCAGGCGGCATAATTTTATGAAGGAGAGATTTCCATGAAGAAAAGAACTGATTCATCCTTACTGTTCCTCTTATTGTTTCTGACCTGACTGATTGTTTTTTAGTTAAAACAAAGAGAACTAGGTCCTTTCTCTATGATTGCTTAATGAGCAAAACACAGAGTTCAGTTCTTGGTCCTGTGGTATATAATATATTTATATGCAACATCCCACAATTAACAGAATAACACAAATACTTGACTAACAAAGTGGGGAATAAGAGCGAGTGCATCTAAGTCACAACATATCACCTTTTCATTTAGAAAGAGTATCTGTTTCTCTGTAAAACTGGAAAAAGATACACTTCCACAATCCGTGAGTATAATATATTTGGAATTTGACATGGATTGTCACTTCATGGAAATATCACATGAAGAATAAAAATCCAAATCAACAGTAGGTTTAAAAATCTTCTTGGCTCTTATGTAGATATACACATAATAAATAAATCAACAATTATTTGGATATGCCAAGCATACTGGAAAAAAACGAGTGGTTCAAAAGTAGTTACAAAATGTACTTAATTAACATCCTAATCCTCTTGCTCCCAGATTGTTAGATAAGCACTAAAAATGAAAAATATCAAATAACAGACATTTCTGTATGATTCTCTTAGACTCAAGATCTGCCTTCCGAATTGAAGAGTTGAGACCACTTATCAAGACTGGTGAGGGGAGAGAAGCCTATTGTCTTACAATGGAACCTGGCATATTGTGAGATAGAGGGAAATGAGTGTAGAGACAAGAATGGCAAATTAGCCACAAGTATGGGATCAATTCAACCGCCCAAAAGGTTCCTAAAGAGTTGCAAGTTAATTCTCCACAGAATATTAAAGAATTAGTGGATGAATAGGTGGATTGATCTATTTCACTTAGGCCTATTCTCAACTTAAATGACCACATTGTATTAAATTCGTCACCTCTTCTAAAACCCATCCGTAACATAGTTCATTAACCTTTACCTACCTGCTAGGTCATCCCCCTACCTTCCCCGATTTCTCTATTATATTTCAGTTTCCTGTTACTTATGTTTATATAGTTGTCTATACTTGTAAATTATCAGTTGCCCGTAGATGCCGCAAGGCGAAACAATTGTAGCTCATTCATACTATTAAAATATTTGAAACTTTAAGCTTTTGCTTTATTTATCCTTGAATATGGAGTTTCAACAAGAAATATCTGCTATTACATTAAAGTTAAACTATGATAAATGACTAAATTTAAATGGCGATTAAATAGAAAAATAGTGGAAAACAGTAGTTTTTGATGTCTTCATAAAAAACAAATAAAATAAATTTAAAGATAAAAAAAGAAGTTGGTATCTCTTTTGATTGATGAACTTGTTTGTCTTGTTATATTAACAATTTTAAACAAGTTTTCCTGATTGGATTAAAAACTGTTTTACAAAAAGAAAAGATTAGGCAGATAAGTTCTGATGCGAATCTGTTTTTTAATTTTTCAACAATCAGCTACTTAAATGATAAGTGTAATCAGGTAATAAGATACAAGGAACAAGTTTGTTTTAATTTTGCTTATTTTTTATTAACAACATTGGTTTCAACAACTGGTGGCATTTTCACACCGACACACATCACATTATTTGAACAATAATACAACTAAGTAACTGAATTTGTTTAAACACTTATATACATATTATGTATACATCATACTCTGTCAATGTTAATATTGTTAAAAAGATATATCCAGTAAACCTAAACTAGATGTGTTTTTGTAAACAATTTTTAAAATATTTATATAATTAATAATAAACAGTGCAAACATATTGAACAAACTTTCTATCACACCCACGTACTAAACAAACAAATTATTCATTGCCAACAATCTTGTTTCAGTAGTTGTTAGTAAAATACTGAAAACAAAACAGACTAGTTTTATAAACAAATATTTTCTAAAAATGTTTATATTTCATACAACCTAAACTTGCTTTGCTTGTGGAATGAAGTAATCCTATATGTAATTCAATTTTTTTTAATGAAATAAAACGTCGGTTCATTTTTTTGTTTTCGCCAATTATTCCTGAACCAAATTTTTGTTTAGGTGATGTTGACATTTCAATAAAATTTGAATGAAATCATGGATTTTATAACGGTCCTGTGGCCGATTTCTTGTTGTTTTTTTTACCAATAACTCGCTAACCGACATTTTTGGAAACCTGGCAACCAATATATTTTGATTATGTCACATAAGTAAAATTTTATTACAATTGTTTGAGCCCATTTTGTGAAAAAACATAATTTTGGATTATTTTCTTATGGCAGCTACCCTTTAAAATTTAGTATTATCGACAAATTGAGAGGGGGACAAATGTTATGAGATATGACCAATACATGCTCACATACCAAATTTTATTGAAATTGGTTAAAAATACTTTTTTTGGACTTAAAACCGATATTTTTGTGAAAAATTCAAATTTGATCTTGTTCCATCACATAACTTACTCTACACAACTTATGTAAGAAAGCATCATGAAAGATTAGATACATAAAATAGTCATAAGAATCTATTTTGCAATTATTCCTACACTAATTTGTTCCTTTTCAAACAGTCTCTTAAGATACGTCTAATCACAAAATAAGATATAAAGTACAAATTTAGTTTTAACGGCAAGTTATAAAATCCAAAATTCGTTTAAGATAGAGTATGTTTTTAAAGGTAGTAAAATACACTAAAGGCTCTAACAAATTATGCATTGAATATAGCAAATTCTCCATCATGACCTAGAATTATTTTCAAATCAGAACTAAATCTGAGGCAACTTTTCCACTTCAACAGAGTTTTTTTTTCCAAATGAGGGATTTTGTTACATATTACTCTATACAAGTTGCCATATTATTCTTGAATATTTAAAGCATTATAAAAAATGATCTAGGATTATTGACTCTGCAAGAGACCGATAAAGCTCAGTTGGCTGAGCACATTCTTATCTTGTCGCAATTTGAATTAGTGAACCACCTAAAATTATGTAGGTTGCTAGCTTTGTATTTCTCCCTGTTACCCATTCCTCCATCTGCATTAGTTAAACAAGTATAGATTAATGCAAAAAACTAACTCTGCCCTACCCTATGAGTCTAAAATTTGGACAAATGTTATGATTACAATGTCTCCTATGATTACAATGTCATTTGTATAACTGTTCAGATATACAACACTTAATTATAAAAACATTTTTTGTTGCATTAAAAAATTATTTGGGTAGAATCTGGAGTGCATTTGGAACGTATATTATACATCAGTCGGAACATTAAAAACCAAAAAATTACAAAATTCATAGTTTTCCCCAAAAATTAAAATCATGTAAGAGTTCTTTAAAATACAACCGGAATTGAAGGTATAGTCATTTAGTTCTTGAGATATATGACATTGAGTTTAATACTGGCCTAAAAAAAGTTTGGATACTTTTAAATGCTATTTTCCGAAAGTTGTGGTTATTTTTATTTTATTTCCTTCTTTTCAGGAATTACTAGATTCATATTCAAATTTTGACTGCAAATTCAACCACGTATTTGTTCACTTTTAACATCAAGTTTTAACAATTAGTTTATAGTTAGCTTGGTAAAAAAATATTATTTCATGAGTTAGCAACATTTTTTTTTAGATAGGCAATTTTAAAAGTTTTAGGAAATTTTTTTTTTTTAATTTCAGCTCCGTAGATTTTATAGAATCAGAGACAAATGTACATGAAAATGCCTAATTTAATGTGGGGAAGACATAACCATGCAAACCCCTTAAAATACAACTTTTGGAACAAAAAAAAGAAGAAGAAAAATATACTCTTTTGGGTCAGTTTATTTTAAATTGAAAATAATTATAAGATTTTTGGTTAATAGAGTTGAGTATAGGTAAATTAAAACAAGACCACAATCATATAATTAGTCTAACAATATCTTGCACTTACATATATCATGAATTTTAAAGAGACCATTGGACAATCAACTCAAGTGTTTAGAAGATTAGTTGGAGACCTGTCATGTATGAATGCACAACATCCGCTACTTCAACTATCTGCCATTTCAAGTATTGGGGTTATAAACAAAACCTGATGCCACGTTGTCTCAATATTTCAACTTTAAAACATTAGCCTATACTACTTATCAAATCAACTTGTTTACCCTTTAATCTAATCATAAACAGTTGAAGTGTTTGATAATATATATCAATCAGGCACCATGCCTAGCACAATGGTGAAATATAATAAAAAACACTATACAAGATAACCCTGCGTGAGATTTTACTCTTGCAGACAATTGCGAAAATTTATCAAGTATCTGACAGATAATTCCTTTAATCAATGAGTTTATTGGTTTTACATTCTAGACATTACCGAAAAATGTGTAATTAGCAAAAATTCAAGGTTATATTAATATCAATTAGATTCTTTATTAATTTGCTGTTTATTTTATAAAATATTTGATATAGTTGAATGCACTTTGAATTAAAAAAAGGAAAGATAATTATTAAAATTAAACCTTACCTTACCTTGAGGAGAAAAATAATAGTATCCTATTTTAGCTAATTGGGCCATTTAACATTTCATCTTTATGTTTGTTTCATATTTATGGAAACAATCACAATGCGATTTAGAAAACATGTTACTTTAGGTTAGTATTTTATGACACTTGTCACAATTTGACTATTATAGTTTTAAAGTTATTTGATAATGATGGATTGTTTATATTATTTGTTTTAATCAGATATTTCTATAGAGAAAATTTCTATACACTAATGATGGCAAATCTCCGATTAAACCATAGTAATAATTTGACTAGTTTGAGTTTTTTGTATAGTGTGCCTAAAAATATTCCCTATCGTTTACCCAACTTTTTGTAAAATAAAGAAGAATATTAACAGTTTTGGAAATAACAAAATAAACCAAATAAATAAATAAAACAAAATAAAATCTCAAAAGTTGAGATATCAAGAAGTATGAAGATATGAAGGGAAGTATGGAAAATCGCCTCCCAAAAATGCACCAAACTTCAAATTGTTGAAAGTTTAAATACCTTTAACTCTTAAATGAGTGAGATTATCATAAAATACCTAAGAATAAAAAGTTTTAAAATTAAGTGAAATTTTTTAAAACACCACAAAAATAAGAGTTTCCATAAGAAGTTTTAAAGTTAGCTGCAAAACTGGAAAATGGTAGACATTTGCAAAGTTTTAAAAATGGCGTTTTTATATTCCATGAAAAGTTCCTCTTAATAAAATTACCACTCTGTATAAGCTTTTCCATAGTATGATAACTTGGGGGAACCAAGACTACATCTTTTTCATGTAGTCTTGGGTTAGATCCTTCTCTTTCATTTGTCCATCAGGTCTCTTGATGAACTTGGACCTTCACATTATTAGAGTATTTGAGGATAGGAATCTTTATTGTATGCTCTTTTCTTCCTTTTTTTATAAGGTGATGATGACCAAGAGGTTTTATCCCTTTAAACAACAAAGAGGAAAAACTACATAGTTAACAATAAGTAGCAGATAAAATCCATCTGTATCTAATCAAACACTTGTCAAAACATGTATTTATTTTTCTGTCAGGTATTCATTCAATATCAATCACCTTTAGTGATTATTGTTGAAGTATTTGTTTTGTTTTATAATAAATAACCTTTTATCGGTTTCCTCAAGGTTGTGTATTTTGTTTTTAAAAAATAAACATTATAACAAACAATTTGTATATGACAAGACATTTATGTCTCAAATAAATCCTAGTACTTTGACGATAAAGGAGTTTATATGATTCTTTGATAAGGAAAATCAAAGAAAATAAGTTCACTGGCAGAAAATATGAATCATTTAGTGAAGAATAGAGCTCATGAAACATTAAACCATCTTATCTTGTAGGCTGGATTTTCCGTCCACTTCCAGACTGAGACACAAGTTGAAATAAATCTTATAATAACAGTTTCACAGTTTAAGTATACTAGATAAACCAACATTAGTAACAATGTCGACAGTTTAAAGTTTGTATAGCTTAAGATAATATAGTGATAAGATATGAAAATATGTCAAAATAGAGGAAATGGAAAACTATAAAGACAAATAGTCAATGATTGATGACACTTCAAATTAAAGAAAATACCAGAAGAGTTTTTACAAACGTATTATTAACTTTATTTGAAACTAGATTTGCCCGAGCCTCGGCCTACATGAATTATAAAATATTATTTTCTTGTTGTTTTAAAGGCAAAAACCTGTCTGCCATCATCATCACCGCCTTATGAAAAATGGAAGAAAACAACATACAATAAATATCCCTAGCCATCAAATACTCTAATAGCATAAGGGTTAGAAAACAACAAGAGTTGGTCAAGAGAGACTTGGTAGAAAATATGAAGAGGAGTTTAAACCAAGACAACGTAAATAATGGTGTAGATCCAGATAAGTGGTGCTCTGTAGATTGGAAGAATATTATAACAAAAATCTACACATCTATAAAGATGCCTCCCTGTGCTTGAAAGAAAATGTGTCAAGAACTGGATACTATATTCCCACAATTGAATAAAAATATTTCACCTCATCCACCACATCTTCAAGGGACACCGAATTATTAGCAACATTTGCTCCTCTTCAACATTGTTTGTCTATAAAAGAATTGAAGATTAGCATTTTTACAGATTTCTCAGAACTACAGACAATGGAGTTATTATTACTTTAGAATCAAAGAAATTTTCCATTTGGGCAAATGGCTAAATAACAAAACAGTAAGCTTCCAGTGGATCTCTGGTCATGTGATAGCTGATGAGATAGATAGTGATATCCAAATTTGGGCTCAAATCTAAAGAAACACAATCATTTCAAAGATGTTTGTCAAAAATTAAAACAAAATTCAAAAGCCAATGGATAAACAAATGGACTCAAGAGACTATGGGTCGACATTTCAACATACAAAAAGTACTTAATGATCTCAAAATATACAAAATCATCACACGATCAAGTCAGATGTTTGGAGCAAGAATAAGAATTGGATATTTAGTCACAGAGAGATCTATTGAAGCAGATTTCACGTTACCAATTTACCTCTGTGTAAGGTTTGAAATGAAGAGATAGAATCCATCAAGTATGCCCTCTTAAATTGTAATAGTTATGTGAAGAATAACAGTGTCTTTAAAAACTTAAAAAGGAGCATGGAAGAGGAGCATTATCACTGGATATGATTGCATTAAGATTTTCACTTTGCGATTTAGCACATAAAGTCTACGAGAGATATCGGGAGATCAATAAATTAATGTTGGATGACCATTCAGAAGAAGAAGATAATATTAGTGATAGGATTTGAATGTTGTGAAAATAAGTACAGTAAACTATATACAAGAAAAAATATTTTAAAACAGTCAGTGATTGATGAATCTCTAAATTAAGTAAAAGAAATAAACCAACACAGTTTTTACAAACTTTATTGAAACTGGCTTTCTCTGCAGCTTGGCCACTGTGAAAGTTGGGCTTAACATGCATATCTACAATATTCTTACCGCTCCACCTATGTGAAATACACTATTCAGTGTGTGAAGCTAAAAATATTGAATTATAGAATCAATGTTTGATTTTTATTAATTTATAAATTTTCCAAAAGAAATATGAAAAATTGAGTAGTCTTAAATATTTCAAATTAACCTAGAGGGGAGCTATTTCTAAATTTCTGTTTACCATATACCATCCTATTTTATGTGCTTTTAGAGAAAAATGTATACTGCACAAAAATAAATACAGTAGGTCCACCATTATCCGGAATATGTGGTCGAGCTAGATAACAAATAAACCCAGATATTTAGGGTAAATTTTTTCCTTTGCAATCAACACCTAGATATGTGATCTAAACATCAGTAGTGTTTCATAGCACGTGTTTAATGAATTTGATAAAAGAATTAATGTTAATTTAACCTAATTACGGTAGCAAAAGTTAAATAAAATTACAAAATTGTTTTATAAAACTTTAACATTTATTTAGGTTAGAGTTTAATAGACCACACAGCCTATTAGTTTAGATTTTGTATGGAAGGAGACACAGACTTACCTTGTAAACTGGTCCTTGATTACCTAATAGTACACAAGTTAGAAAACACACACAAAAACACTAAAGTTCAGAAATATTTCGTAAACATGGCGGGTTGTTGATGCACTGGGAAGAGAAAGTGGAGGAGCAATGACCTCTACGTCACCATCCCCCTACCCCGACGCGGCATGACAGTGACCTTGTCTATTGTCTACGCCGGCGGGTAGTCCATTGCTAGCGACCGGAATACACCATTTATAATGGTACAAATTAATAGAAGCAAGTCTAATAAACAAGTAGGGAATACATATAACCTCTTCCAAATTAAAAATTGGGTTGAAAAAATGTAAGAAACCATAGAAATACTGGTAGTTGTAAAATATATAAATTTGTAAAATTAGGCCATTATCAAATAATTTATAATCAGAAAGTTAGACATTTTGAATTCTAATTGTAGCCAAGCCAGAGTATAGATTACGTGGTAAAATTTTGACTTATATTAAAAAAAGATTATGTAAAGTAAAAATTCGATATGAAGTGTTTATTGAATAATTAAAATTGTTACAAATCATTTTTGGAATTAAAATATAGCTAAAAAGTTAAAACACTCAAAATAATTTCACGACACAACAAACTCGTTGCCTTGACAACGGATTCACCGGCCAATGAGAATGGACGACTCAAATCAGTGCAGTTGTAGCCGGCAAGCTTGAAGATACCGGAGCGTCCTTTTTTTGAAGGGAGTGCTGAGAGAAACGCCGAAAGAGCAAGATGTGTTTTTTTTTGTGTGTGCGAGGAAAAGTGAATTTCGCTGTCATACCGACCGAAGTTGAACGTAGAAATACTAGTAAGGAAACACATAGTGAACAATTTGACTAAATTATTTTCATAACAAATTTAAATTTAAATTACTTTTCTTTTGTATAAAAAAATTTGCGTATAAAACAGGATTTCTTGGCCAGCACGAGCTCCCCTTCCCCGAGATAGTGTATTTTTGAAATAAAGAAACTTTTTGACGAATAAATCATTTAAAATTTGTATCATTAATCAATATAAAAGACAATCTAATTTGATATTGTTAAGTTACCCCAAAACTACTTACATAGCAAAGAATTTTGTTATACATTACCATATCGTGCTGTGTAGTGTTTAGTTTCTTTACATTTTTGATCGGATACGGTTAATAGTATTATATTCGTGTGTTAGCGTTTGTGCGTGGAAATGGCGATGAAACAAAAACGTAATGTGCTTACAATGGACCAAAAGTTAGACGCATTGAATCGTATAGACAGGGCCGCATTGAAACGTCACACCAAATTAAAACAGAGGAAGATAAATGACTTTTTGTAAATAACAACTAAACCCTGTGTAAATTAAAAGCATGTGTAAATATTTGAGGTGTGTAAATAAAATGTTTTTCGTGATTTACATTGTGTAATTTCGTGTATTGTGTAAATTGAATGACTGTGTAAATATTGTTTTTTCATGACTTATAAATGGTAAGTTATCATTTTATATTTTGTTTTATTTATCTTTCTATAATTTCGGATTATCTGGATTTTTGATTAACTGGATCACTTCCGGTCCCAATTAGTCCGGATGAACGAGGTTGTACTTTATTGTGGGTATAGGAATATATTTCATAAGGTCTGATGATCAAAAAGTATTGTAAATTATTGTTTTATGAATTAAATTTATAGATCTAAATTAATATTAATCACAACCGGCAGGATCTGACAGTCGCAAGTCTACTGTACAATATTAGTATTATTTGAACTACAAAAGTTAAAAATAACTATTAAAATTAATAAACTTACTAAAAGGCAAGATGAACAGACAGATTTTCATCTTCTCTATGATTCAAAATAATCAAACTAAAAACTTTGTGCCAAACACACAAAAAAATTATAAAAATAGACTTTAAATTTAGATTCACAGACACTGTAAAATGTTTAAAATAACTATGAAGAGTAAAACGTCAGGGTTATATTGGATACAGTCTAATAATACAGCTAGATTGTCGGATAATAATACCATGCAATAGCTATTACTATGGCTTCCTTGTCTTCATTATTGAATACTTTCACCTCCCTCCATCTCTCACTCTCTTTCCTCATTTCAAACCTCTCATTATAAATTATTTTTGACAGGTCTTTTTTTTTAACCAGATCTACTTGATATACAATTATTTCATACTTTTAATATCAGATTCAATCCAAGAGGGAAAAGAAGATACACAAATTCATATTTTTAAATAAATGCAATTGTATACAGTGTGTATTTTTTAACTGTGCCACCATTGGTACTTTGGAAACTGTAAGATTTACAGGAAACGTTAAATGGGGGACTTCACCTTATTTTTAAGCCCATTAAAAATGTGAATTTAGAATTTTTTAATTCGGCCGCCATTCTCCAACAGGGCGGCCAACTTTGAAATTTGTTATGGAACATCCTGTATTTTATGGCTTTTTCAGGTGTTAAACTAAATTTAAGGATGTTTAATTCATGGGTATTTTTTTAATCTTTAGCCATTTAAAAAATTACAGGCACTTAAATTTCAGAAAAATAAACGTTTAATCAGCCTCAAATTATTAATTCATACCTAAAATGTTACAATAGCTAACTTTTGAAACCTTTTTAATGTGAAAATGATGTTCTATACTTCAGGACATGAAAGTCGTCACAATCTTTTAATCTGGTCAAATGAAGTCCTCATGTCTTGCTCGGGATCATATTATTAGCCTATTTTTCTTTGCAGAAAGCACTGTATATGGAATTGTCTAGCTTGTTGGAGCTGTATGCTCTTCCCCAAATTAAGGATGTAAATTTGATTTTTCAGCAAGATGGGACAATGCCTCACTATACCAGTGCTAATGTCGTCCATGATTTCCCTGATCCACCAAGCTTACCCGACTTTATATCCATCGGCTTTTATTTATAGGGTGTTAAACAAAATGTCAACAGTAAAGGGATTTAGAATATCAACATTTGAAACATTGAATTTAAATAGCAGTGGCATAAATAATTCCAGTTCTAGATTGAATGTGGGAGGAGAAGAGCTATTATATTTTTTCAATATTTTCAGAGCTACCCACCGAGCCTAAAAAGAACTCGGATAAATAAATAAGAAGAAAAACTTTTTATTTGTCCTTTAATTTTATTTATGTTTCTTGTTTTTAAATTTACACAATTTAACTTAAATTTAACTTATAGTTATAAACATTTTAAATTGTCTTCAAAATTATCCACCTTTCATAAAAAAAAAAAAAAAAGAAAAAGAAAACAAGAAAAGAAATAGTGAGATAATAATTCTATTGTTAACTGCTGCGCCTGACGGAGATGTTTAAAACCCGTGTTCTTATGGTTGTTTAGGAATGTTTCTAAAATTTTTGTTATTTTATAGGTCTTTATAGGATGCCTATTTACTTTGAATTATAGGTAAAATGTGTTGATAAATTATGTGCTTATAGAATTCCTTCATATGCTTGAAACGAAATTAGCACGACTTCCATGCAGGTGTGGCCAAGAGCTTAGCTTGTCGATAATAAACTGTCAGAAAACATATTATTAATTAGTATTATAATTTATATCTTACTTCATTGTTAGCAGCTGCTTCTGTGATTAGTTCCATGAGGCAGCTGTTTTGTCGACTAGAATGTCGGGTTTTACTGAAATCTTCATGACTGCTCACACGTCTCATACTTTCTTTAGAGCCTGTTTTCTTTTCTTCCAAACAGGGACGTTCTTCTGAATTAGACCTATTAAAGAAACATATTTTTGCATTATATATGTGAAAATAAAATCTGGTGTAACTTTGTTTATGTTCTTACATTGAAGTAGTATAGAAATAAATCGTGTATTTAGTCAAAAATTTATCTGTTATCTGTACAGCATACTACAGTCTAAAAGAGTGGAGCAATTTTTATCTAATTTGGTATGTGGTCATATTTTGGCCATATTTCTATGATTTTATTCCCCCATTTGTTCAAATTTTAACTCCCAACATGAAAATTCAAAATTATGATGATGTACTGTGTGAAAAATATGACTGTGCATTAAAAATGATTTCCAATTTATTATATTAATAAAAATGGCATATTATATTAAATAAAAAGAATACAAATTAGAGTAAATATATAATATTTACATAATCATCGCCTCATCAGAAAAAAAAACTTGTCTCAAGTACGAAGGGCAGTCAAAAAGTAACTAGAATATGTTTGTATTGCTCTTTGTTAAAGTACATTTGGTTACAGCTGTTGGTAAAATTATTTAAAATTTGATTAATACTATTGGTAAAATTTGTATGACCCCATTGTTAAAAATTATGAGTAATAATGTTGTGTCACTTACATGTTGTTTCCAAATTGGAAATCAGTACTGTTACTAGTTTCCTATGTGCAAAAAAGTGTAATCTCACTGAAATTCATCAGCAGTTAAATGAAGTTTACCATGAAAAACCTTTTTCGCAACCTACCTCAAAATGGTGTGAGTTGTTTGAAAATGGCAGATAAATTGAGGATGAGTATTCGCAAATCAAGACATGCTCAATCTCTCCCTACAAAAAAGTTTCGACAGGCTCTATCAGTAGATAAAGTGATGTTGACTCATATTTTCAACAATCAAGGTGTAGTGCATACTGAGTTCATGCCAAGAGGAACAACAATTAATGGAGCACCTAACTGTGAGATCTTGAAGAAACTAAGAAAGCCAATTAAAGATGCTGCCCAGAAAAACTGTCACCTTTTGCATGACAATGCAACCTCTTATTCTGCTCGTGTCATAAGAGGTCTCATGAGGCAGAAGTTCAAATAGGTAGAGGGGGAACATCCTCTGTATAGTCCAAAGTTTGAGCCTTGTGGTTTCCACATGTTCAGTAAAATGAAAAAAAATCTCTTGGCAAACAATAAATCGGAAATGATGAAGAAATGAAAAATACAGTTAGAGAATGATTGTCAGAAGCTGGACACATTTTTTTTTAAATGAAAGAGCTGAAAAACATATAACTTGATATGATAAATGTCTGAATCGATATGGCGATTATATACAAAAGTCGAGTTTCATTTGTAGTTTCAGAATAAATAAAGAAATGTTCTTAATTTTTACAATTTACTTATTGACTGCCCCTCATATGGAATGTTATCCTGATACTTTACACATTAAAGTCTTAAAATAAATTGTAATATAAAATAGAAATCAATTCAAAACTGAAAACCTAGAAAGATCCTCAGGAAGAAAATTTTACAGAAAAGAATTTATTTAATCATAGTAGAAACATATTGTATTTTACTTGCAACAAATAAAAAATCTTGAATCTTGAATTAATTGAACCCATCTGTAAAGGCGATCTACCTCCAATGTGTTAAACCAAATTACCAAATACACAATAGAAGACCGCTACCCAGAGGATAAATGGCTTGCAGATTACACAGACGAATCACAAAATTGGCTTATCATTTTCATATATATATCTTAATATTAATTTTATATATAAAAAATAAAATCTCAAGTAATGTAAAAATATTTTCATTTATTTGTGTTCATTTTATAACTATCTAATGAGAAAAATGAAAAACCATTATTGGGAGGAATTGAATTTAGGTTTACTTCAAAATCACTTGAAATTGGAAAACTTTTAGCTCTTGATGATTCAATTAGATTACAATCCTCACTAGTAGGCCTATCACTACCAAATAATTTAAAATATAATTGTTTATTTTCAGATGAACCTAAAAATTCGAGCTCATAGTCATCATCTAATTTACTTCTACGTGTAGTGTGTTCTGTTACCACCTAAAAGGAGAAGTTGTGTGAAACATGTGAAATACCCCATGTCGAAAACCTATTTTGATAACAACATAGTTTTCACAAATGAGGTACATGTATCACTCAACACACAAAATGTACCTATTGGCACAAATATCCAGTCCACCCAACCAGCTCACTGGGATGGTCCAAAAAACCGATCTCAAGGGAGAATTTTGAAAAACTCAAAATTCCAAAAATTCACTTAAAATAAACCAAAGGAAGTAGAAATATGAGTAATAATTAAATTCAGTATAAGGAAATGTAATGTAGCTAGCCAAGGCTTGCAGCGATGCAATATTGTACGGACAGGAAAATCCAAGATTTCAGGTCTTGACCTGCAAAGCTCCATAAGAGTACATGTTAAATTTTCGAAATTCGAATTTATCTATAAAAGTAATGTCATCTTGTAGAGTAATTAAAATAGAACAGCTAATAATAATAAAACAAAACTGTAAAATAAATATTTAAAAAGTTATAGTTGAAAGAAAGAGGTGAAAACGAAAAACTTTCGTAAATCAAAAATTGATCAAAAAAGTAATAATAAAGTAATGTGTTCATAAGATCAATCAATAATAATAATTAACCCAAATTTTAAAATAATTAAACATACTAAAATAAAAAGGAGAAAGAAAATCAAATAGGAAGGAAGTGTCATAACTCGGGAACCAAAGAAGCCAGGAAGAAGAGGGGAACGGTTTTGAGACTTTTGGAATAGGAGGAACAACAATCCAAAAGAAAATTTTAAAGTTCTCCAAAATTAAGAAAAATAAAATTGGAAAATTCATGAAATCTTCAAGTCACCATAACTCAAGAAAGGAAGGTCGCACAGGTTCAAAAGAAGTTTGGACAGAACCAGGAAGAAAGGGGCTTCAAAATGAGCCAATCCAAAAGAAGATCGAGCGAAGCGAACATGAGTTATGGTGAGTTGAAGAAATCAACAGTAGAAAATTAAATTTTCAGGTTGTCGTAGGAATTGAACGACCGAACGATGGTGTATTTTGCTACGCGGAGTGGAGGAAGGCCTACCACCAATAAGGCAAAATACAAGAAAATCTAAACATTGAAATAAACTAAAAGAAAAAGAAAAATAGATAAAAAACAATAGAGACAGAGTCAGAAAAATTACCTAAGCCATGAGTAGTTAGAAAACGTACTAACTACCAAAATAAAAAAAAGCGGGAAAACCAAAATAAATTAAAGAAAAAAGAAATTAGAAATTATTTAAAAGTTGGCTATCGTGTATAGTCTCGAAATTGGAGATCTATATTAACCAAGTTAGATCGACAGTCTTGTGCTATCTTCAAGGAATAAACCATGTTTCTCGGAAGCCTGAAAACAGAACTCGTCGTAAACAAAATTTGTTAGTGTTCCAGTACTTCTCGAGGTTAAGTACGATTACCAAAAGAAGGGTCAGCCTTAGAAGAAGACAGCACTACATCCAAACTCAGCTTGCCGGCGCGAAGTTAGTATGAACTCCGGCAAATATTAAAGTCAATATTCTGATGTTATCGCCGTGAAGAAAAAAATTAATTAAAGATGTTTTTGGAAGAATCTACGGAACTGGAAAAGAAAAGAAGAAAAAAGGACGTCTGAAGATTCACTTCAGGAAGACATCACTGGGCGAATTCTTCAGGGACCATAGTCATCCAAAGTCTAAGGGAGAATAGATCTCCTCTACTCAACTTAAAAAGGTACCACACAAATCAAGAATTTCAAAATAAAAATCTTTCAAAACTTCAAAAATTTAGTAAAATCAGGAATCAATAAAATCATTAAGGAAATATGCGAAAAGAAATAATTAATTAAAATAAAGTCATTACCAATATTGAAAAAAACTCAAAGCTATTTAAAGGAAACAGATTGGTCAAATTTAAAATTAAAATTTTAAAATTTAATAAATATTAAAAAGAATTCACATTGTTTAGAATTTTAAGTTTAGTAGGATAAGTATAGAATTAAGTGTATACCAGATTGTTAATAGAAATAACGTTTAGATTTCATATGTTAGAATAAGTCAACTTAAGCAAGTTGTAATGATTTCAAAGAAATAAGGTCAAGTAATATTCAACATTACAGTCTGAATTTTGTTTTAAAATTAATAAATCTGCTATGTGTTCAAACTTGTTCTGTATTTTTCAATATATCCTTTAATCAGTAAATTTCTTTTTTGAAGAAAAAATAATAAATAAATTAAAAAAATAAAATCAAATGCTCTAAAGAAAATTAAAATTAAAGTAAAGTAAAATTTTATTTTGGTGAGATAACAAGAGCTCCAAAAGGCACAACCTTGAAATAAAAGTATAAAGGGAGCAAAATTTAAGGTAAGATAGAAATAGAGAATTAAAATAATTTTGTTGTGAATTGTTAAATAAGAGTTTTATAATATTTGTACCATTTAATTAAAATAGTATACGGTATTTTAA
Organism: Aphrophora alni; assembly: GCA_963513935.1. Taxonomy (NCBI): domain Eukaryota; kingdom Metazoa; phylum Arthropoda; class Insecta; order Hemiptera; family Aphrophoridae; genus Aphrophora; species Aphrophora alni. Next base: position 46,963,732 of record OY740775.1, on the reverse strand, counting down.
GAAATTGATAGGGGTGTTAGGGTATAGGCTTCGAAGTAACAAATCCTCTACCTTTCTCTCTTGTTAATTTTACGTACGAACGGTGTAAGCTGATGCTACAGAACGTGGCAACGGAAATTTAAATTCTCACCACTTTAAGCGCCTGTTCGGCGTAAGTGGTGCCCAACGTGGGGCTTCTCGGAAATTTAAATTCTCCCACTCTTACACCCTGTTCGGTGTAACACACGGGAACATGGAGGGAGGGGGGACTTATTAATCTTCCTAATAACTTATGAATTACCACTAAACAATACAGTTCACCCTAGTCCTCACCATTTAGGCATATTTAGCCATAGAGCTTTAGAATTGGGAAATTTTCACAAAACGATATTAGACTTATGATGCAACCTCCAAGATAGCCAAGGGACATCACGATGTGTCAATAAATTAACCCAACATTATAATTTGAAATAGAAAGTACACTGGAGTTAACACTCAAACATCTTACTCGCCGATGTAGACTCAACCGCTCACAAAGTTTTTGAGGACAATAATTTTTTTCTGTCTTCGTGGATAGTCATTTGATTTGGGACCCATAGTGACTCATCTCCTTACCAGCCCCAGATTAAAGGGAATCCATCATGTATCCCTCTGTCAACTTCACTAGATCTCAAATGGTTTTGAACCTCTCTATTTATTTCTACTACTGTAAATTACTTCCATTCACAATCCTGGCATTTAACGTGACACATTATCTCTGCTAGATTTCTCTTATCATTATTTGTTTGTCTTTGCTCATTATCTTTAATAATAAACCGATTATAAAGTAGTAATAAAAAATATATGTATACTGATTCATAATTTATTTCTATTTCTTTTATCTGTAAATGACATGTTTCCTGTTACACGAGGATGATGGTTTTATTGCTTATAATAAACACTTTTAAATAACCTCGTCTTTTACTTGATTCAGTTTGCAAAGTCGTCACAGATTATAGGCTCAATATTTAAGCTTGTGCTCTTTACTTAGAGAAATATTTCAAACAAGATTTTTTTTTTTCTTTTTACTATTTGTGTTATTTAATATTGTAGTACATGGAAAATGAGCATCAGTCAGTAAAGGGAACCCAAAGGCAACAATTTTGACTAACTCATATACATACTATAAAGAAAGTTATGTGATTGGTCAAAAATACAAACACGAGTTTTTGTTGATATTTGGGCTTTGAGGTCCTCTGAGTCAGAGTAGTTTTTTGAATGATGCCTGTCTGGCATCTGTCCTGTCAGCTATACAGCACACTACAGCCCAAACAATGAACCGATTTTAATCAAATTTGGTATGTGGGCAAATTTTGGCTATTTCCTGGGACTTTTTCATTTCTTCAATAACTCAAAATTTAGGAGTATTTTCATAAGAAAAGAACTCAAAATTGTGATTTTCTCAAATTTTACTCGTCACCAAGGACCCAAACGAAAAAACGTATTAGTTGTCATCTCTCCAAAAATGCCGGTTCGTGGTTAAAAATGTTTTAAATTGGTAACAGGGCTATATTCAAGTTTTAGTGAAATATTAAGATTATTGACAAAAACCTCTGTGCAATAACATCACAAAATAAAAATATTTTATGGTTCAGATACAAGTGGCAAAATACAAAATGAAGCCGTTTTTAAAAGCTCAATTTCAATAAAATATGATTTACAATGAAAACACATTCATGGTATTAGTGAAGCAAGTTAATTTTCATTTTTCGATTGACAACTAATGAACTCACATTTTTGGTCATGAATAGTTCTTGTTGGTTGTGATTGGATTTTGGGGAGGGGTAAGCAACAAAATTTGTGCAATGTTTTTGTTTATTATATATCATTGTTTTCTAAAACTTATAATACTAAGTTAAATCATTAAGATTATATAGGACGAAGCAGAAAACAGTATATAATCAGTTTTCTTTTGATTTTTTTCCTATAGTAACAAAAATTTTATTAACAAATCACACAATCGTAATAATGATAAATTATACACACAACACTGTCCTAATATATATATAAGTTATATATATATATATATATATATATAAGTTATTTTTTTAAATTATCTTTAACTGCACAGAAGACCCATTAAAATAATACTTTCTTATCCTTAAGACAGCCAAAGTTTGAAAAATCGTTACTTTTCAAACTTTGGCTGTCTTAAGGGTAAGAAAGTATTATTTTAATGGGTGTTCTGTGCAGTTAAAGATAATTTAAAAAAATAACTTTTCATCATTACTTATGGAGTGAATAAATGTAGGAAATGATGACTATATTATAAGTCATCATTATTATGGTGAAGAATAAAATTTGGTTTTCAAATGTTCTTATTACGAGGGGGAGGGGGACTGATCATCTTTGTTTCGATGTTTCTTAATTAATTAATTTCTGATTTGTCTTATATTATTATCCTTGATGATTTCACTTTAGTATTACATTTTTGGAATTGACATACCAAAAATTAAAATCTATATGCCCACAGCCTGTTTACAGCGTAAAGCTCAATCTTCCAGATCCTCTAAGATTATGGCAGCTCAAACTATTGGAAGAGAACATTCATTTATAGAATTCATGAAATTTTGTTTAAATATATAAATACACTTGAACCCTTAGAGGTATGAGAAAATTAAGACTTCTTAACTGGACAAAAACCCACCCTTGTGCTATAAATGAACAATTCAGGAGAGTAATTTTGAGAAGAATCTACGAAGGAGTTCAAGTTGATGAAACATGGTAGATTAGAACAAATCCCAAACTGTATGATTTATACCAAAAGCAGGATGTTATACAATTATTACGGAAGGATCAGATGGGCAGACCATGTTCAATAAATATTGGAAGAAAGAGCAATGATTTATTGGTTCCTCACCATGCCTGAGAGAAGATGATTAAGAGGAATGTCCTGAAAAAGATGGATGAAGGAGAATCTTAAGAAGGTGAAGGTAGAGAAGAGAAACGGAGGACAGACAAGTTTGGAGGAAAGCAGTTCTGGAGCCAGAGCTCTCCAGCGGTTGTAGCGACGAGGAGTAAGTAAGTAAAAAGAAAGTAAAACATATTTACCTGACAAATTTGCGATCAATACTTTGTGCATCGTTCCCTTGCCTATCTTTGCGTTTGCGTTGTTTGTTGCTACTTTCAGATGATTTAGAAACCGACTGTTTGGTGTGATACAGTTGTATGTCAGAAGAGTTAAAACCACTACTTGATGTATTGTCAGATTCCCTGAAAAAACATGTTAAAATAAATAAATGTACCATTCACCTCTATACATTCTGAAAGTAATGATTTTTTTTTTTAACCAACAGTTTAAAAACAAGTTGATAGACCTTCATCATGGTACTTACACAGCCCTATCATACAATGTAATACAAGCAGATCTTTTAATGTAATGCCCAAAAGTTGGTTTCTTGGATCTTCCAGAATATTTTTTAATTGTATTGGTAAATCAGGGGGGGGGGTCTTAATCCAGTAAATTAAAAATTATGTCTTAAAAGGGTTAATTTGTTTAAAACAGTTGTTACACAGGTATTCTAAACTTTGTAATTGTGCATAACACTACTTTCTTGATGTTGGATAAACTCTTTTTGATATGTATATATTAAAATATATCCACTCTTTTCGCTTATGTCAGTGTTTCAACCCTCGAAGCTGTATATACATGAAGAAGTCTCTCCACTTGGTATGTGTGTCGGTAATTTGCTCCCGCCGGATCTCGTAACTATACGAATATCACGTTTTCTTAGGAGGTCATGACTATAAATTATATTTTTGACTATTACTTATCTATTTTTCATCGCAGAGGGGTGGGGGTTGGCACCACTGCAAGCAGAATTGAAATCAGATATTTGTAAATTTAGTCTGTTGTAAGTTGAATAACACATAAGATATAACAAAAAGCTGTTTAAAATGGCTGATTTTTCACATATTAAATTTGATTTTTTGAATGTTAATAAGATTCTATATGAGCACACATATGTTATATATTATGGTACCTAGATTAAATTTCATCTACGTCTTAATTTTGTATGCCGCTATCATGCTTACATATAGATGACTTTGACTTCAGTTGTACAGCATAGGAAAAATAATATTTTCGGTTTCCTGAGGTCATGAAACTCGAAGCTCAGTCAAAAAATAGTTAAAATTGTTTGTGTGATTTCTAACTTGCTCTATACTTCGTATATTGGGTTGGTAATAATCCAACAGCTGTTTGAAAGGAATTAAATAATATTCCTCTATTAAAAATTTTATATCTAATATAATTAATTAATCAGAGATTAGACGAACTCAAGACGTAAAATAAAATATAAATTTTATAATCATAAGATATTCATGGAAGTTTTAATTTTGTTTTGTTTCAGATAGTTGGAAAAATTATGTTCGAAACACTATATTTGGTCTCTAGATTGCTCAACTCAAGACATTAAAAATATATAAATTTTATAAATACAAGATTATTCAGGGAAGTGTACATTTTGGTTTTTGCTTCAGATAGTTGGAAAAAAATATGTTTGAAACACTTCATTTGGTCTCAGTCTGTATTTATCCTTTAAAATAATAAAATTTCTATGGAATAGTTTTTTGAGGAGGAGGATTAATTAGGCCTCTACCACAACAATAGATTGTGAATTTAATCCGACTAGAATTCATCCCATATTCTACTCACACTTTATATGAGTTCAGCTTCCCTAAAATCTTCAAGGACCTATAATTCACAGAACTTTCACTAAGCATAGAACATCTCACTCACAAAGATGTTCTCCCAACTCCCATTGGACCAGATTCAAACTGACTGACATTGATTCATTGAACTGACTGACAAACTGCTCAATCCCATATTCTTCTGATGATATCTAACTGGCAGTGAAAAAACGGTTCTTTCTTTTCAGTGATATATATTTTATGGCTTTTGAGTTGGAAAACAATATAAACATATTTGTCTGTCTAAGCCCAGTAATTTTCACTCAATGGAGGGACGAGTATCTCTGTCGAGGATTCTATACCTTGGATGAATCTTTTAGCACATTAGCACAGACTCTATCAAGATGATGAGTCCATCTATGCTGGATGACAAGGCCCTCATTTTAGGAAGATAATGTTCACTCTAGGCATATCATTCACCCAAGGGAATAGTTACAGATAACTGTCAAAATTTTATAGAATGGTTTTTATCATATTTGTATTATAATTTTATATCAATTTTTTGATAACAAATATCTCGAAAACAGTTGGTTTTACATACAATTACATGAGACTAATTTTGTCAACCCTTTTAATAAGAAACACGATGATGTTTTTTTTTAAAGATAAGTAACTGTAATATTGATCAAAATTAATTCTTTGTAATTGAAGAGGACACACAAGATTTCCCATTATTCCCAATTGTGAGATTATGAATCTGTTTATTTGGATTGGTTAATTTATGAATATTCCAAAATTTTAATGTTATAAAGTTTTCTGGAAAAAAATAGCACAAATGTGAAAATATATAAGGAAGAGTTAATATTTAATATATATATATATATATATATATATATATATATATAGTTTTTAAAGTGTTCTGTATTACTGTAAAAACTTAGTATATTGGAATAATTTAGGTAATATTCTTATTGGTTTAAAATGATAAAAAATACTCTTCTAAAGTGAGGGGAACCTCCCTACGCAAATACCATACTGAGCAAAAACCGCCAAACTGTTACATCATAACTTACCTTTTTAAGCAAGTAATGAAACTTTTTAGAACACAATTGTACAAGGATAGAGTTAACTTCTTTATACAGATAATCATAACTTTAAATTAGAAACTAAAGAAGAAGAAAAAATACAAAACTAACTTCTTTTTTTAAAATAATTGCATTTGAAAAGAAAACAAATATTCAAAATAAAATCAAGTTTGTTTAACTTGTTTAAAAGAAATCATCAATGGATTAATATTACACAGTACCTTTCTCCTAGACACATATATGACACGAAATACATATCAAGCTCAGAATTTAAGATTAAAACAGTAATAAATCCAAAACACAAAACTGAGATTTTTCTCAAAATTAACTCAACAATTGTAATAAGAATTTCCAAAAAGAGAAGTAAATCTGACAACAGTTATAGTTAATTCTGTTATTTTACAACTTGAACCGAAATTTACTTGGAAAGTGTGATTTGGAATAAACAAATGTAGGATATAGCCTATATCTACACATTTCATAAAAATGTAAATAAATTCGGATAGAATGAGTTAATCAAACTTTTACAAAGGCTCTAATGAGTCATTTATTCTTTTAATTGATAACTCTTCAAAACGGAATTTTTGGAAAATGGTAAAAAATAAATTTTCTCCGAGTTCATGGATAATATATTTTAGTATAATATTATTAAAGTTGATTTTCAGAAAATCTGATTTTTGTTCTTATAACATCTTTCTCCAAATTTTAAGTTATTGAAAAATGAGGAGGGGCAGGACACTCCTCAAGATATATAAAAAATATGCCTACATATCAAATTTCATCACAATTCATTCACTCAACTGACCTGTAGGCACTGTACAAAGATGTAGACATCATTACAAATCAACTCTTTGTTTTCAGCTCAGGAAGCCTCAAAATGGATATATTCATGATAAACTCGTAATCAAATTTTTTACCAAACATATATGTGTACTACATTACATGAACTTGATAGAGTAAAAATTCTGACTGTTTTAAACAATGGAGAAAATATTCTATTACTGAAACAATTAATATTTATATGGCTTATACAGAGGTTAAAATTTTAATCAAATTCAAATCTCAATAATTCATATTACCAAATTATTTAGAAAAATAAATTGTAATTTAAAAAATATTAATTTGTATATCTCTTTTTTCGCCCGAGTACTATATTTTGATTTAATAAATTTAAATAAATTATTTTATTTTACTTCATTATAATATGTAACAAACTATTATTCAGATTAATTTATAATTTTTCTTATTTTTATAATCCAATTTTTTTAAATGAAAATTGTTTTAAAACAGATTTTCAATCATATTTGAAACTATTGATCACTACAAACCTCATGAGTTACTGTTACCATAGGTTGTTATTTTCTAAACTAAACTAGACAATCAATGGATAGTAGGAACCTGAAATACTGTTTGTACTTGTTGCTATGCCAACCGGTCTTGGCATTAACAAAATAAATATGATAATATCACTACAATTCAATAAATTTTTAAATGTCATATTATATTGTTGTGTTGTTGAAATTTCCACGAAGATCGTGTCTCATGATTAAATTGTTATGAAGTAATAACATCAATATAATAGACCAAAGGTTAATGTTATTATAGTTTTTTTTCCATACATTTTAAATAAATTGAATTGTCCTCCTGAAATGAGCACCACTTAAATAAAAAACTTCAACCATTGAATGAGAGAAAACACATAACTTTCCAAAACAAATAATTAGGAACAAGACAATGTTTCAATGACTAAATCATTGTACTCAGTTCTTACAGTACACAAACTTGTGATAAAAGTGATGAATTCACTGTGATCTTGAGAGATTTATTGTGCACTAACTACTTCTATTCAACTTGGGAATTCCTGTCTATAAAAACCCCAACTGATTTAGATGTGTACCATGTAAAAGGCCCAAGGAAATAATCCACTATATTCAATTAATAGATTGTGAGAGACCTTTTCCCCATACTGGTAAATCTGCATGTTCCATCATTCTCTACTTTGATCCTTCTTAAAGTGTTACCCTAGTCAATAATGCCCTAATAGGAATCCTTGTCAATGATTTAAACTTATTTATACATAGCCTAATTTTAATCTTTGATTTTATGTTATCATTTCCGAGGAGTTCTTTGGCCTGTCTTAATCCTGGTATTCATTCCTGTAGACTTAGGTAAAATATGTTTGTTCTAGCTAATATAGCATTTGAGGATTGTGACAGTGTCAATGAAATACGTTTGATAATTAAACATTATTTTGTGAGAATCAGCGTTCAATTTATTATTCTTAGAAGATAACAATTTAACAATAATTTGTTATTACATTTCGTCGTTCACATGCCATCTGCAAACTTTTAAGATTCAAAAATGTTTAATGTATTCATCAAAGTCCAAATACACTGTGATATTACTTTCGATTTTTTAATTATTTGATTTTTCCGCTTATACGTTTTTACTAGCAAGTATTGTATATTACTTTCATTAGATATTAACACGTTAGCTGCCATATCGGTCCGATCGGACCGAAACTAAGGTGAATGTACATGCAGCGTTACGGCACGATCGGACCGATAAAGTCACTGACATAATATTTTGTTTTGTGGCTCACAGTTCGATAGTGCAGCAACCTATCGACATATTTTGGTATTCTCTGGATTGGGTAAAGACGTGTGTTAGACATAGAATATTGTATGCTTTAATAACCGTTACCATGGTTACTCAATATAACATTAAAATCAGTGGATATTTTCACTTTTTTGTCGGCACGATCGGACCGATTAAAAATTTTACAAAAACATTTTGGTTTAGTAATGAATAATTCACAAAGAATACAGTTGTAAAATGAATATATGTATTTATAAAATAAATATTAGACAAATAAAATAGTGAGCTTGCCAACATAAAGAAATGAAATAACCCGTTTAGATTTTTTTTTTTTTAACACGAAAATTACCTCGGTCCGATCGGACCTAAACGTTATACTACGATTAAAATTAAAGCCGAAAAATTGCATTTCGGTCCGATCGGACTCGAAACTATATATGCATAAATGTAAATAAAATTAGTAAATACTATTGCCTTATATTATTTAACATAGGTAGATGGAAAAATAATAATGGAAAAATAATTTGGTAATCGAGGCACTCCAGGCAAGAGTATCGTATTAGGCCTTGGCAGCTAACGTGTTAAAAGTAATAAATTTGATCTCTCATCACCAGTGGAATACCGTAGATAGATAACCAATTTCAAATTGTAAAAAAATTCTCAAAATTGTGTGTCCCAAAAATAAAATACTAACCTGTCACAGAAGATGTATTTGTAGTCTGAGATAAGTTTGCTAGTGAGATATGTTGTGTCAGGTGTAGCAATGCCGTGATATTCACCACACAACAACAGAGGGCTAAACACTGCTGCTAAGGGTTGTAAATAACCTTTATCAGAGTGTCGTGTATTATAAAGGTGCAACAAACGCAAGATACACTTAAGTGTATGTGCATTGCGAGCAGGTAAACCTCCTATCACATCTTTAGCTTCGGAACACCAGTCTGGTTCATCACGATATTCTATGACAAAAAATACACAATCTTTTATTAACATAATAAACTCATTAAACACATACTATACAAGCCACTACAAATCAAGTCAGTTGAGGTAGGAGCCAGAAGCCAGTCTTACCTTGAAGAAACCAATAGAGACCCTGTGGGTTTGCCAACTCGTTTCCCACTATGGCAGCCTTAGCACTACGATTTTCCTGCCGTTACGTTCATTTAAGGTGCTCGGAAAAATCATATGTACCGCAGTACATATGTATATAAATCAAAGTTGTAAAGAGCATATTTTTTAAAAATTAGATCTGCAACTGCTTTTTTCCTTGTAAACAAATCATCAGAAATTTGTCTCAAGGAAACAATATTTTTGAGACTAAATAAATAAATGTAATAGAAATCTTACTCATTAAATTCCAAGTAATTAAAAACTAATATTTATTTTTGTACTGGGTCATTATTATTATTACAGTGGAGAAAAATATTACCATTAAAACAAAAAATGGTAAAAAATAAATATGTCAGTACAACTATACCAGTTAAAATAAACATGTTAAAATGATTTTTTTTTTTTTTAACTATTGTTTAACTCATAAAAAAACTATGCAAACACAATAAAACTACTTATTTACTCAACTCTATTACATTGCAAGATGTCGGTAGCCTTGCTCGGGGGTTAGCGTTGAACCAGGAGCTGTTAGAATTGAAAACCGTGCTTTACACTTCCTCTCCTATCGATGCTTACCTAACGGACTTGATTGGTGGTGCATAGTAAGGTTGTACAACACTTTGAAACTGTATTACATTTTTTTTTTTTTAATTCTAGTAGTGATAACACCATCAAAGATTTCTATACAAAATAGCTACACGTTCTGTGATATTCTTAGTGCTACATATTTTTAAAAGATATTTGATCTATGGTATACTGTATAAGATACAGACAACAAAATTCTAAATACATGATACAATTACAAGAAAATATATTTAACTGATCTACTTTATTATTATTAATATTTTTTTTTTTTTTTTACATATCATTTGTGTATTGCAATGATCTTACAAAAGTAAAAATATTTTAGAATCACTTTTGTAATTCATGGAGTTTACAAACAAATATTTTTACAAAACAGTAATAATATATATATATATATATATATATATATATATATATATTATGAGTTTTCTTGCTTAATACAGAGCTGAGAATTTGTATTAGAAAGGAAAAAATCACAAAACCTACTAAAATAAAAAACATGCATCAATAAGCATTAAGAATTTCCTATAATATAAATACTAAACAACAAATACAGTATAACCAAAAAAATATTTCTACTATAAATTTAAAATAGGAGAAAATTTCAAAACTTTATTAAAATTAGACAAAATATATAAAAAAACAGTAAGGTTCCTGACCATTTGTCAAAGTTAAAAATGTATGCTACATCAGGCTTCAAATCAGTTTGATGACAATTTTTTTTTTTTTTTTTACATGGAAAAAAGTGTAAAATGTATACTTTATGGAGAAAAAACTAGTTGGAACTCCTTTATAATTCGGACAGTATGTCAGTTATAGTGAATAAATTGAAATTTACAGTTTAGTTAGCTGCAATGTATAATAATCCCAAAATATCAAGTAAAAGCAATTACGAATAATCAGATTAAAAATCAATGGTAAATACACAAGTAACCTATAATTTTGACTTTCAGCTTTCCATTAGTAACAATAATGATTATATTTAAAGTCTCTTCCTTTTAAAAATAGATGTGCAAACATTCCAGAGCAGGACATTGCCGCCATAAAAATAGTAGGCTAGGATTGGGACATTTGCCAAGTTGAGGTTTAAAACAAACGAAAATCTAAAGCCTTTTGAAACGGTTCAGTTTTTCAATCATGCAAGGTAAAAAATTAAGTAAAGACACCCCCTCAACTCTCAAATAGTCAAACAGGATTAGAGTTGGAAACGAACAAGAGTTGGTAAAGAGAAATGTGATAGAAAAGATAAAATTTCTAACCCAAGACTACGTGAAAATAGGTGTTGATACTAGGCTTTCTCGGGATTGCCAAATCCACTCACGATAGGTAAGTGAGCCCTTGTAGGGAATCACTGAAAGGAAAATTGAATTTTAAAGTGACCAATCAGAAAACAGCATGTCGACAAACCATAATTCCTCAAACTGCACATTTCCGAACAATTAGAACCTAATACCAAAATTTCCTACACATTTTTTAATGACATTTTAAAGTTTTTTAAAAGACTAATTCTACTTGACCAGTTACTATAATCAACTTTTTACTTACTGTGTAGAAGAGTAACCAATTCTGCAGTAACAGCAGGAGATACAAGTGGCTCGGGCAAGTCTCTGAGCCACAACTTCAGAAGTGATGCAACGGATGTCACATCACCACAATCTTCTAAATCTGCATCTCCAGTACGGTCCATCGAAGCTTTCATTCGTTCTACTAGTCGAGGATTACCACCAGAGAGACGAAATAAACCTTCAAATTGTAAACCTATAGTACAAAATAAAATAGTGTTAACTACAAATAAAAAAAGAGAGAAAAATAATTAAGTTGCGGAAGTTTTTATTGTGTAATTATTTATATTTTGTGCCCAACTACATGGGCAAGAAAGATATGATAGCAACAAATCATTTAAACATGTTTTATTAATTATTTGTTTATAAATTATTAAAATAATTTAATAATGTTATTACCCTGTCTGTAACTTTAATTTTTTGTTATATGTTACTTTATAATGTAATTTATTTATTATTAAATGTAGCCTATTTGTAAATTAAAACTGTACTTTTGTGAATTGAATATAAACTATGTTATTTTATTTTAATTGCAAGATGTATTACATTAAATGAATGCTAGATAGTTACAAAACTAATATTAATCAATACAAATATTACAAAATCATTTCGTAAGAATAATAATGAAAAAAGCGAATAGAGAACCTACTCCATCTCTATTTTTTACTTTATAAATATTAACGATAAGATAACTGTATATCTACAAAGTATTAAAATGTTTTAGATTAAGATGTGATAATTTGCTGATAAATGAGGATACATATAGATTAAGAAATCTGGATGTTTTTTGAGTTCTGAAACCAACGTCAACGTTTTATACAAAAACTTCTTTTTTTTTACACTTATAATATTTAATCTCAGAGAGTTTTATGTAAGAAGATATGATAATGGTTAATAGCAAATGAAGATATAAAAGAACTACTAATTATTGCAGTGTAATGTGCTTCTAAATTTTATTTTTTTGAGCGTATGTAATTAGTAATTGAGTGTGGAAATGAATATTTCAAATCCTTTCTTACTGTTTTAAGTGTCATGTGATAAAAAAATCTATATATGTTCACTAAATAGAATAAAACTTGGAACACAAATTCTCACAAATAGTATGTTTATTTATTCAAGCGTGTTTAAAGGACAAAGTTATAGTTTAGTTATTGTAACTTGTGCATCACTGAAGATGGGGACTTTGTCGTTGAAATATATTTGAATAATAAATGTATTTGAATACGTACTATTTGTGAGAATTTCTGTTCTATTTTTATTGTATCAAGTATACCATCTCACAAGTCAAGCTCAATATGTATTTCTTCAATTAATATTATACTTCTTTAAATATATGAATATAATTTTATTTGTGCTTAAAAAGTAAATTTGATTTTAATCCCCATCTTATTTATATGTAGATGCATGATTACATGCCTGTAAAGAGAGTGAATGAATATTCTGTATACGAGATAATATGTATAGATGGACCTGTGTATAAATTTACATCTTAGTATGTAAAAAAACCAACAAAATTGTGGCACTTTAATTGAAAAAAATTATTGTTTTTTTATACCTCACCTATTTCACTGCATTATTTGAAGACTTTAGGCACTTATTAATGATGACCTCAAAAGAATCATTGTCTTTAAGACCATTGTTATTCGCTCTTATCTTTTGTTATATTATCATTTTTTGTTTTTATTATTATCCTTATTATATAAATTTAGTTTACATAATTAACTTGGATAGAAAGGAATTACTTGAAAATTATAAAATTATTTAGTATTGAAAAACTACAAAATAATAGTATAAAATGTTCTGCCACATTGTGTGACAATATTTGTAATCCATCCAGAGTTATATCTTATTATTTAAAAAACACAAAAAGACAGATATTGAAAAATGAAGCATTTTAGGACATAAATTTCCAAACTTTTTGGTTCTCTTGATGTCCCTCCCCATCACCTTCCGAAGTTTGATAAAACATTTTATAAACATCCTGTATATATTACAAAAACTCTCGCCATTATTCGATTTATTTTGTACAATAATATTATTTTTATTAAAACTTATGACTGACACTATAAAAATTCTTTATTGACTTGCAGAGTTTTCAAATATAACTTCGCCTACTTTAACAGACAAAGACAAGTATATTAGGTATATTTTTATCAAGGTGTTGCTTCCACTTACATAAATTCCTTAAGTTCTCCAGCTCCATGTTATTAATACTGTTTTCCAGAAATGAAAGAGAGATTCACCATATTTGTTAGCAAATTGTCTTGCACAATATATGTAAGGAAAACATAACTAACACCTACAGAGGTTATTATCAAGGAAACGCCAAAGATAAACCACAAGATAATTATTTTTTTAATTACTGAAATACATGAAAAGTGTTATTGTTTAACAAAAACTTAAGGTAATTTTCACAATTATTAAGATAATACAGTACTAGGTAAGGAGGCTCAAATCAAGGTAAAATATAAACAAATGTAATTTTAATAGTTTTTGGGTTCTAATTTTTTTAAATTGTGGGAAAACATTCTACTATATTTTTCACACACTCATAAAACATAATTAAATACTTAAAACAGATTAATATTAGTCACAATCCCTGTAAAAACTACTATAACACTGGTAGACCTCCCAGAGAATGCTAATTTTCTTAATGACTGAGTATTAATTTATCATGTACTGTATTTTATATTATTTATTTACCTCCATGGTTTAAACTAATACCAATAAAAACAAAACAAAAATTAAAATAGCACTCTAACATCCTTATTTATTCATTAAACAAAGCACTCCATAACTCTTTTGAAAAGATAGACAAACTACAACAAAATGGATCAATTGTCAGGACTATTTTATTGATTAGTTGTAAAATTCTATTTAACCAGAAATTGGAATGGTGAAACTTTACTAGTGAAAAAATAGTGAAAGGTGTCTTTTTCCATGTAACAGGATATGAAAGTGTATACAGAACATAAAAAGTTCATTTTTTGGTATATCTTTAAAAGATGTTTGCTTTCAGTTTTGATTGTTTTAAATTTTGGCCGCCATATTGAAATTAGGCTCATTTTTTAAATAGGAATAAGGTCATGTGACACATGTTTTTATATATCTTTTTTTATTCTGAGTTCAATGGTGGAATCCATTTTTTAATATCTCATTTTCTTAAAAATTATCAACTAATAAGATTACAGAACATTAAAAACCATAATTTACAGATGGATAAATAAGTTGAATATTTTTACATTTAAACATTTACATCCTGTAGTTTTGAACTTGTGATTTTCAAAGATGCTCAAATTGTTGCCCTAAAGATATTTGGCACAGTCCTAAACAGTTATAAAATTTACTATTTCAACCAACCAGAAAACCTAAATGAACTACAAAATAGGATATCAACAGAAATTAACACTATTACTGATCAGACAATTTCCAAAGTAGTTGGTGGATTTTATAACTGTTTAGGACTGTAGCAAATAGCTTTTGAATAACATTTTAAACATCTTTGAAAATCACAAGTTCAAAACTACAGCATGTACATCTTAGATAAATACCCAACCCATTCGCCCATCTGTAAATTATGGTTTTAAATGTTCTGTAGTTATTGTAGTTTGATAACTTTTAAGGAAATGAGATATAAAAAAAAACGGATTCCACTATTAAACTTCGAATATAAAAACAATCTAAAAACATGTATCACATGACTCTATTCCTATTTAAAAAATTAATAGATGGCTAATTTCAAGATGGCGGATCCACAATGGCCGCCAATATTTAAAATAAGCAAACTGGAAAAAATGTTCTCTTATCATCATACCAAAAACAATAATTGTATGAGTGTTTTACAGATTTTTTTATATATTACATAATTTATGAATAATCTGTATTTATTATTATATGTGGAAAATCGAATATAAATCGTTTCAAATTTTAAATAAAAATACCAATGAAGACATCTCATACTTAGTTTGGTTAACAACGCCGTATTAAACAGTAGCAAACCAAAAGGGCAAGAAGTATTGTTTATACTATACAAAACAAACAAACAAATTATAACTTCAATTATATTTATATAAATTTGTTGATATAGGTACCAAATTATTATTCCAAATTCAATTTTAAAACGTACTAAAGCGAAATATGTCTTAATAATTCAACATCCTTGAAAAACTTTGACTTGTTTGCACAGTTGATGACATACTTTATCAACTGTAATGAGCTACATTTGTGGTAACTTCAATAACCAAATAAACGATAACACAATCCTCCACAAAAAATCACTTTATTTGACCAACACATTTGTGACAATCTTGTATTTGTGCTAAACAAATACAGTTATATATAGGGTTATCTTTTTGACCATTTAGTTATACTTTATATGATATTTGTATATTAATATAGAATCAATATGAATACCAATATCTTGAATGTTTTCTATCTGTTCTAACTTCTCGGTATCAATTGCATAACTAAATCAGTCAAACTGCAATCCTCTTGTTATTATCATTAATTTAACTGCAGTTTGTTTTCCGTACATCATTTGTATATTTCATTCAATTAATCATATTCATAAAGAATAATAATATTCTTTTTGCATAAACAAACAATCTTTCATATCATCTTTTTTTGATCATCAGAGTATAAAAGATATTTTTTTATGATTAGTTACTTATGCTAAGGCATTTATAAGTAATAAAAATAAAACGGAGCTAGATTACTTCCCTGGTGAGACACCTGATATGGTGTTAAAAAAAATGAAGATGGTTGGTTTACCACTACAAACTTTTTGTGAACATTTTTTAACAAATATTAAAAGATATTTATATATATATATATATATATATATATATATATATATATATAATAGTATTGATTAATTGTGCTATAAACTCGTCCTAAAGAGTAAATCATATTTAACTGATATCATGGATTTAATGCCAACTGTTGAACTTAATTTGATTTTTTTTACAATTATTCTTGAATTTAAATTTTCTTTTAATTGAAAGTCCCTGATTTGTTTTTGTACAATTTATACGTACAGAAATGCATCATTTAAATTAAGACAATGATCTAGCAATTACAAAAATTTGATAATTTCTAAATTTTAAAACATTTGAAACATCAGTTTTAGAATGAAATTTCAAAAGATATAATGGTTGGTACCAATTTACAACATCAATCATGAGATTAGATAAACTATTTTATCAAATTCATTTAGTACAAAACATTGAAAAGAAAAATAGTCTTTTTTACACTGAATTAACTTTTTATTGTAAAAACTGAAAATGAAAAGTATCAAATTCACAATAAAAATAAGTTATGTAATGTATATGCAATTGCTGCTACTGAAGTAATTGCAGATTATGAACTCCTAAACATTTCATAATAAAGTGAGTATTGACTAGTATCGATTATCGATGAAACTAAATCCACATGTGTAATATAACTTTTGGTAGTAATTTTACTTTCTCATGAAATGAGAATATTATGATGGGAAGGGATGTTTGTTTCATTGGAAATAAATATAAAATATTTAACTCTACTTAACTTTTTTCGTCACAGGTTAGGTAAGGATCTATTTTTATGTATTAATATAATTCAACTATTATTTACAAGAAATAATGATATTATTATTATGATATATTTGTTAATATATGATATTAATTGATCAAAATTGTCATATTTTAAATAACACCGAGCATATGAGATGTAAATCTTGATATTAGTTGTCTAAGGATGTTGTTTTTACATATTTATTTATTAGTAGCTAGTAAAATTTTGTATACATTGTATTTAGCCTTGTTAAGATCTTTAAAAAATTATACTACATCAAACAAAAAGTACACAAACAAGGACAAAATAATACACATCCCAAAACCCCTTTGTCATTAAATAGATGGTATCTCATGTATTCATCGCTAGAATAAAAAATGTTTTCTCATAAATAACGTAGTATTTCATTTTTGAAGGACTTTTCTGCTTTTTTAAAAATTTCATATGGAAGACAATTGTGGAGGTTGCCTCCACAAGTTGTTGGTGATGTAGATTAAACAAGCCTTTGGTATAATATAATGAGTAATAAATTATTTATATTACCTTTATAGTTCCGTCATGTGACTTTGCGTTTGTCTTAATTACAAAGACGCGTTTCGGAGTCGTAGCTCCATCTTCAGTTATTTCACCCCATAGAGGTCGTTAAAACATTAAACACAACAAAAACATTAACACTATACACACAAATAAATAAATACACGTAAACGTTGATTTTAACATTTTTTTACATGCGCACGGTAATATAAATAATTTATTACTCATTATATTATACAAAGTGACTTGGACACCAAACAATGAACATTAAGCCTTTGGTATAATTAGATTGTCTATTTTTATCGTGCCATACCTATGTATGGTCTGTTTCTGTGTGAAACTTGGAATACATAATGACATTCAAGTGTAAATTGAAGGAAAAGTTAAATAAATCCAGTTTTTGGAAAATAGGACAGCTAGAGTCTATAAGACTTCTTACCAAAGATAACCCAAACTGCATACTATTGAATTTTGAAAATATTTACATTAACCCTTCCTCTTTGAAGCATTTTCCCATATAGCAACACCATATTGAACATGGCTACTACATAGACCATAATATCCCATTCTTAAATCTAATTTAGAGCAATAATATATTTTATTTTTTTAAACAAAAATTGAAGAATACAATTAGGTGGATGAAGCATTTACATTGTTTACTTCGATGATTCAAATACTGTTAGTTTCGTTAATTAACACAATCTTGTAATTGAATGTTTTAATTTTGACAATTAAAAAATAATTCTTACATAATATTTATGTTAAAAGTTAATGGTTGTAAAATAGTTGTTTTTTCCTTCAAAATAAAACTTTGACTGTTTTATAAATGAATATGAAACTTCTGAATTCACATTGCAAATGTCTATATAATCATAGACCTATCAACATGATTTTGTTACTTTTCTTTTTCAATTTTTACAGTTAAAAAGTAAATTCAGTTTAAAAATATACTATTTTTCCTCTTAAATACATGGTGCGTACTAGATAAATTTGGCATATTTTTTTTAAATTTCATCTCGTGGTTGTAAATTTTTACCAAATGGTTTATTTTAACCCATATTTAAGATATATATATTTAGTAATTATTTCACTGCAGTAAAAAAATTAATTCTCAAAGTGAAAAGATTCTGGAAAAGGGCTAAGCTAAAGTTAAATTAAAATAAACCATTTTTGTTTCTAAAATTTTGAACTAAACTGATATTTTTCAATAAATCATTGAAGGTTAATCAGAATGTTGTATTTAATTAAGGTCAGATTGTAAAGGTTACAGATAAAAAAAAAATTTTTAATTTTTTTACATAAGAATATACAAAAAATATATATAGTTTTTTGAGTTATCTTCATACGACCTTTAAAACATAAACCAAACAAAAATAATAATGGTATTTCATTTCCCCCTTGATACCAAATTATTTTGCCTAAAACAATTTTCTTCAAAGGTTGCAACTTTTGAGATTTTCATGGTTTCTCAATTTCTTTTCTTTTTTTAAACTAATATTACAACTGAGTTTAGTTTCCCATCTAGTAATTTACATTATGAATTGACAAAGAGAATTTCTAATACACTTTCCCACAATAAAAACCTAACTTATTGTACTTATTATTCACTTCAGTGAATACTTCTTTACGCCCGGTAGGCAATTTTTGGGTGCTGTTAAATTGATGTGGTGAAAGGAAAAATCGTCACGAAAATGACGTCACGATATCTAGCAGCTGAGGCTTAAATAAAGTAAACATAAGAGATATCCAATTAAAACAGCGGATTATTTTTCTATGTAAAATTTAATTCAGCTGGACTTATGTAGAGGACATAAATCGGTTTGCTGTTATTCAGTTGTGGTTTGGTTGGTGTGGCTGGTGTATCACTGAAGAGGACAACCTTGTTGTTGAAACGCGTCTGATACTTAGGCGTATTTTTTTTTATGAGAATTGTGTTCTGTGTGTTTGTTATACTGTATAGTTTTTCTCATAAGTCAAGCTCAACATTTAATATGTTATGCATTTAATTAAATTTTTTTAAATCTTGGTAATTTACTAGAATACACAAGAGCTTTTCTTTATCATATTATATTTATTATCCGCTGAAGGATATTTTATGAGACATCGGTAAAAAAAATTAAACTGATCTTGGTAGTTTACTAGAACACACACGAAGTTTTTTAAATCATATTTCAGGCCTATACGTTAAAGGATATTTTACGAGATTTCGGTAAAAAATTTCAGAACAAATGTTGGTAATTTACTAAAACACACAAGAGCTTTTCTTTATCATCTCACTCGGTTAATGAACTTAATAACTAGTTTAAAAGTTGACTGCTAAAGTGTTTCAAGACAAATAAAACTAAAATTTTTTTATTAAATCAGCTGATTTAATAAAACAGCTGATTAATTTTTCTATGTAAAATTTAATTCAACTGAAACTTACGTAGAGGACATATTGGTTTGCTGTTATGCATTTGGTGAGTTAGGTTATTTGATAAATTAGTTTTTAATAAAGTTTAAATATGAATTTCATTTGATGTTTGAACAAATACACATTGCAGAGTTAATAACTACTATTTGTTATATTTATTTATAAATACCATTTGTCTTGACAACAAAGATTATTAATTGTTTCGATAATTTATTTAATGAATTAAAATTTGCTATTTTGAAAAGTGCATTGTTAAAATTTTAAGAACTAAAATTCAATTATTTTATAAATTAAATTTTTCAGTGAGAGTGTATTTGTAATGTTCAATCACAATTGACATGGTGTATTACGTACCGCTACTATTTACTTAAATAAAAATAAAACAATTAGTGTGAAAAGGAGCCACTTCCTTATAAATTCTTCATGTGCAATTACAATACATAAATCTCAAGGAGGAAGTTATGATGAAATTGTTTATTTATATGACAAAACGCATTCGCAACAACTTTTGTATGTTGCATTATCAAGAATTACATCAATTAATGGACTTTATATCGTTACGACAAACAACAACAAGAAATTTACCATGGAATAAGACAACCAGCGAGTATTAAATCATTGCAAGATGAAATTACAAGGCTATCTCTCAATAGATTAACAACAATAGATCAAGTATTACTAGAAGCAATAATGAGTTCAGATATTTCGATATTTACTTCTAACGTTCAGAGTCTAAGAAAACATGCAGTAGATTTACATCATGATACAATTAATTGCAAAACTATCTGATATTTTACTTCTTTCCGAAACTTGTTTAAAAGATAATGAAGAAATGGAAATACCTAATTTCAATTGTATTATTAAATTCAAGAGGCCTGATGTTAGAAATGGTGGAGTAGCTGTGTACCATAGTTCAAGAGATACTAATAATATTGTCATTGTAAATGATGCAATTAATTTTCAACAAAGTAATACGATTTCTAATGTAGTCGATATTTGTTCAGTAGAATGTAATTTATATAATAGACATAATATTGTAATTGTAGCAATATACATATCGCCAAATCAAACAATTACAAATATTAAAAAATACATACATAAAATTTTACTTCCATACACTACAGCAGGTTCAGCTATAATTAAAAAAGATTACGATAAAATGCCAATGATTATTGGTGGAGTTTTAATGTTAATTTTAATTCCGAAGAATCAAGGCCATTAACAGAATTTTTAAAGGAAGAATTTAACTTGACGTTAAGTAATGATCCAACAAAGTCAACAACAAAATATGGGACAACAATTGACGGACTATTTTCAAGATAATATATTAATCATTTTCATTCAGTTAATTGTGCATCATACTATAGTTACCATAAATCAATTATATCGTACTTAAAAAATGACAATTAAACAAATAATAATAATTAATAAATAAATCATTATTTTATGTATGTGTTTTTTTTAATTTGATTTTCCCTATTTAAATATTATTACTGTTTACAAATAAAAATAAAACTACAAAATTACAAATATAATTATGATATTAAATTTTAAAAATAATAAATAATTAATTTTGAATAATTAAATTTACATTTCAAAATATATATTACTTAACCTCGAGATAATCAATAAGCTAACATGGTAAAAACAGGGTTTTAATAAGTATTCACTTCTAACACACGTAGTCTCTGTGACATCTAGTGTCATCCCCAAATACTTGATCGAATTTCAATGTAAATTATACACTTTATATATAATATATTTTGAAAGATATTTATTACTAAATAGAGCTTTTACTATACTCTAATTTACAGAGCTTTTAGGTTTACTTTTGTTTATGCTAAACACCCATGTTAAGTGGAAATTGTTCAATTGAAATTGAATTTTTAAAACGACAATGGTTAGAAAGCTTAGAAAAATAATGATGGTTGTGATTTTCATTTTCTGTCAATTATACTTCAACAATAATTTTCGAATATTTGTGATTTTGCACACTAATAGGATCATTTTGTCAATTTTAAAGTAATCAGTGTACCATATTTTGAGAAATTACATCTTTTGTAACTGTTTCATGAACAACGTTTTTTAAATGATAAACTCCTAAACTCTCATTTTTTTGGGAGATGGTGATCATTATACTTTTATATTAAAAGACTACATTTTTTGATAAAAATTGTTAACTATTTTTGTATGAAATCACAATTTTTAGTTTTGGTCACGTGAGAAAATTTCAAATTTTTAGTTCGTGAAAAAATGAAGGAAAAAACTTTTTTTGAAATGTGAAATATTACCACATTACAAATTTGGATAAAATCGGGATATCCGTTTGGACTATAGAGCAGAGAATAAATTACAAATAACAAGATTGATTAAAAAAAATAATAAATAAATAAAAAACTTCTAAAGGGGACCTCTCAATGATTAATTATTATGGGGAAAAAAACAACAATTTATTAAGATTAATTATATACAAATAAAAAGGCGCACTTCACTCCATTAGTCACTTAGAGCTTAACTGATAATCAATTGTCTGAGATGTCCTTCTAAAATTTCTCAGAATGTCTTAAGTTTTTGGTTGCCGCGTGACTTACATTGTAATGCTAAATCATTCATTAAATTTTGTAATCTTCAAAGTGATACTTCTCATCACATTTAAAAGATATGACTGTATTATTATTTTTAATTAAAACATTATAATTTATTCTTAAGATTTTAAAACAACAATATAATTCATTTTTGCTATTATAAATATGTGAAAAATTTAAACTTTCAATCACTTCTCATACAAAAAATACCCAAATTTGTGATACCTAAACAACAGTAAAGTTTAAATTTGTGTTTACATAATTTGACAAAGAATAAATTTTAATCAGATTATGAAAGGAAAGTAAAATAAATGACAAAAATATGTATTTAAAAAATGTAACAGATTATTATTTCTAGCATTTGTTATTCATATTTATAAAATCACAGTTATAAAATCACACAACTGATTATAAATCAAAATAAGAACGCACCAATAAAAACTGAATGGTACATAAACAACTAATTGCTTTAAATGCATTCTGCTAACTCAGTACTGTAAAATAATAGAGCTATAATTTTCATGTATCTACCATTGTTGGTTCTATTGTAACATTGCTTTGTTTGTCGCCATGTTAATCAATAAACCTGCCGATTGTGAAGTGTGCTCGGTTATTCGGTTTTAAACACTAAACAAGTTCGTCCCGCCGAAATTCACCGGTAGCTTGTTGAAGTTTATGGTAAAGGTGTAATGAATGATAGTAATGTGCGTAAATGCTGTATGCTTTTCAATGAAGGACGAAATCACGAAAATTCAAACAAGAACCTTCAACACGGAAAATCATGGCCACGGTCATTTGGGATCGGAAAGGCGTTCTTTTCTGATTGACTTTCTGCCAAGAGGAATGACCATAAATGCTGAGAGATATTGCGAAACACTAACCAAGCTTAGGCGCGCTAAACTGCCGGCGGGGACTTCTGTCTAGCGGCGTCGTGCTGCTTCACGATAACGCTCGGCCTCACGCTGCAGCAATGATCAAGACGCAACTGACCAACTTTCGATGGGAATTACTGGACCATCCCCCCTACAGCCATCCCTGGCACCATCAGACTTTCATATGTTTCCTAAACTCAAAGAACATCTTGATGGAAAGCGATTTGAAAATGATGACGTGTTGAAATAAACTGTTACTAACTGTTAAATGCTCAGGCGGCAGAGTTATATGATGAGGGGATCCAAAAGCTAGTACCACGACTTAACAAATACTTAAATATTCTTGGTGACTATGTAGAAAAGTAAAAATATGTTCATAATTAAGTTTTTGATACAATTTATGTTCATAAATAAAATTGCTGTTACTCCACTTAAAAACGATTCTTACTTAAAAAATCACCCACGTAGATCGGCTAGTATTTTCGTGATAAATAATACTCTCATTTCGTGAATGCAACAAATTATCAATTTGAATAATAAACAAAATACAATTATCACATTCACAGCTTGAATTTGCAGTTTACAAAATTTCTAATCTTTATTCCAGATAATCAGTTGCAATACAAATCAACAAAAGTGCAATTTTGTAAGGAGTACTCATTCTGTGCGTGAGCAAGTTGTATAGTGGCCAGTGCAAAAAATACAAACAATAAACTAACATTGAACAATCATAACAAGCAGCAGAGATCAAACAAGACTGACTATGTAAAAAAATCCATAAAAAAACAATCAACCAGTAATAATAGATGTCATGTGAGGGACAGGAAACGATATTCCAATACAACATATTCACAAGAATTCTTTTTCACATGTCATTTATATATGTTAATTTTAAAATTCTTGCATGTATTTAGGTATATTTTGAAAAAGGATTTGTGATGCATAATGAGAGTTAGTAACAGAAAAAGTTTTGAACAACATCTCTGTTCTCATTCCAACTGATAGAGGATGCCAAAAACACTGCTGATTTAAATTTATAAAAAGTGAATTTTAAATTTAAACACAAAAATTAATAGAGTTTTTATAAAGAATTGTCTCTATGATACAGTTCACGCAAACAAAATTATTAAGTAAACAAATTACTAAACCTATAGAAATTGACATAGATTAAATTAGATTAGATTAAACTGAGAAGTTGGTTTGTTAAAGTAACCCATTGGTATATTGTACAACTAAGTCTCTTAATTCTACTTTATATATTAGTTCCTTTTACAAGTTTTAGTAGTTAACTCAATAGCTCATCCGATAAGAGTCAGGGAGCCAAAAACCATGTGTCCTGCGGTCTCCTCATCCTTCTTGCACAGTCTACACAGTTTCCCTGTGTATGCAAGTGCACCATAATCAGAGAAATTGTGTTGCGAGTTTCAAGAATGAGAAATGTGAAACAGAAAAATGTATTAAGAAACTAACTGCCCTCCGTACTATCCAGCCCAGACTGTGGTGTAATATTAACATGAAAACACAAATGAGGTCTTCAGGTCTCTTCTTAATTTTTTTCTCCCTCACTATAGGAGAGCTGAATGTGTTTTAGGTTTTACTTCTCTCTTGCAGTGTCTACACATCTGGGAGTCCGAGAGGTTGTAGCGATGTAGATAGTCCTCCTAAACTATATGACCAATTCTCGCTTGTACTGTGAAAGTACAAATTCTGCTGTTCTCTGCTGAATCCAACATAAATATGATTCATATTTATTGCCCTGAGACAACACGTGATTTTTTTTCTTTTTTTTAAAGTGATATCTGTGCTTAAACATATATTTTTTAAGTCAGTTGATGCAGAAAAAAATAAAAAAAGCAGATGGGTTAAACAGACAGAAACTGTTTCACGCCTTCGATCAGTGGAAAACAAAACTGTATGGTGTGTAAGTATGAATGGGGGCTATATTGAAAGAGACAGGCATTAGAATTATGATACAGTTCATATAAATAAATCAGAGTTATTGTATCACTCTCATTATTTTTAACAGACATACCTAATACTCACAAATCGAATTAAAACTATTACTATACCAACAGTATTAACAAAATAAAACTGAAATTGTATAGAGAATGAAATCAGAACACAAAATGTTAAAGAATAATTTATTCTATATTCAAAGAAATATAAATATATACTAACCATAAGTCTCAATGAACATGGCCATCCTCAGGAAAACTCTTGGTATCCCTTCGTTAGTCACTGGAAGCTCTTCTAAATGAACACCAAAAGTTTTGAAAACTGTTGGACGTCGACCCATTAGTAATGAACCAGTCAGCATTCGCTTCACTTTTGACAACCGCCCCTCCTCCTGTGAAAGCCACACCACACCACCTTTTGCACCACCTTACACTTGCTTCTGATAAAGAAAATAATATTCTAAGGAATGAAGTTAGTTCATTTATAATTGTTATTTCTTGGATCAAAATATCACGAAATAAAGGTAAATTGCATTACTTTTGTTTTAATGGCATACTTCTTTTTCTTCGATCACTATGGTTTCAAGCTTACTGGATTATTTCCAAATTATATTTTTAATGATTAAAAAATTCACGAACTAACTTCATAAAAAAAAAAAGTTTTAAATAACATAGCCACAAATACTTGCGAAAAGGATGACACAAATTACAATAAACTTGAAAATGTATTGGATAGTGAAGACATAGTAAGGTTCATACAATCAGGGTAATTAGGGTTTCTAGGATACGTTATCTGCACACACAACAATAGAATGCCAATGAGCATATTGGATCGCAAACACAGGAAGGTAAAATAAGACGTTGACTACAATAAAGGTGGCTGCAGTATGTTGAGAAGAACCTAGGGCAGTTGCGTGCCAGGAATTGGAGAATACTTGTGGTATATTGGAGGAAGTGGAACTAATTGAATTATGTCGGAGGTCAAGATTCATTCTGACTGCAAACAGGTCAGACCTACAGAAAGTAGTTGGGTGTTGACTAGTCGCTGGATGTCCCATTACTCGTCTATACAGAATGGTGTTTCATATACCAGACTTTCTGCATAGGTCGTATGTTGTAAGCTGAGGAGACAGCTCAGCACATACTATTTGACAGTGCTGATAGTGGAGGACATATAGGAGAACTTGACACATCATCCTAAGTGTTTCACGATTTTCCGAAAAAGCTGAGATTGGAGTGAAAAGGAATGTCAGTGTACAAAAAGCTTTATTGCTGAGAGGCAAAACCAGGACAGGAATCTTGGTCCCCCTTGCAACAAAAATAAAATAATAAAATCAAAAAGAGGCTCATCATAGATAGGTTGTAGTACCCAACAGTACGGAAAGGAAAGACAAACACATAAAACCACGACTTGTGGCTTGTGGTAAGTTGGAGTATGTATTCTTATCTTTACTAGTCAAGCTCAAACAAAACTAACGTATGACAAACTATAAATTGTGGTGTTACATTTTTCAGTGTAAAGTTAGTTTAAAAATAACCGACTTAAATTTTTCCCGCAGAAACAAATGAACCATAGAGAGTATGGAAGGTATCTTCATGCACATGCATTCATTTGTTCTCACCAACAAATATAGTTATATATCGTTTGCAAACAGCCTGTTAGGGTGAAATCAGTGTCACTCATCTTCTTATTACAAAATTACTTGAGTAGTAGTATTAATTTTGGATCAAACTTGATGATACACAGATGGAAGCTAATGGGAAAATTCAGTAGGCATTTGATGACAAAATCATGGACATTATACAAATTAAGGAGTAGTATAATAACCGTTTCAAAGATAGTCTTATGTCGATGAAAAGCAACTTATGTTTTTGTAACCCTAAATGTCTCTATCCAAGTGCAGACTTTAGTCATACAGGAAACCTGTGTTACTGTCAAAGAACTTGAGATACGGTAGGAATTAGCAATGGTTAAATATATTCCATTTTGGTTCAAGTAAGGATTTGTTTGGTCTTGATGAAAGTATACTGAACAATTTGTATTAGAGCAATTAATGAAGGAACAAAAGCAACTCTGTTCTGAACATGCTGGACTAAAAAATAGTGATTCCGACTTTCTGAACTGGTGATGAGTCGTAAGTTTATGAATATGGCCTAGAAAGGTGCAGTTGTCTCTCAAGGGCAAAAAAGGAGACCTCTAAAGATACAAATTCAAATTTGAATACCATTGGTGAAATGTTACTTGGAGAAGAAAACAAAAGTGCAGAGACATTTCAGTGTCAAAGATGTTTGATGCTCTATTCTTGGAAACAGACATTTACTCGCCAGGTTAAATACAAATGTGGCAAAGAAAGGACCAAAACATCTA
This sequence comes from Aphrophora alni, assembly GCA_963513935.1. Classification (NCBI taxonomy): domain Eukaryota; kingdom Metazoa; phylum Arthropoda; class Insecta; order Hemiptera; family Aphrophoridae; genus Aphrophora; species Aphrophora alni. The sequence continues at coordinate 46,935,865 of OY740775.1, read as the reverse complement.
TGTAGTTAATCATTTTCTTTGACTCCTATGGAGTGGTCCAACATTAGTTCACATCACAAAACCAAAATATCTCCTGGAGGTCATCATCACCCTTCATAATACAGTGTTATGCAAAAACCCAACTTGTAAACAGCAGAACTAATTAGTATTATCATGACAACTCATTATCTCAATCCTTACACCTGATTCACAGTGTATTGGGTTAGGTTACCCTAAAATAACCTATAGCATTAACACAATGCTTACTTTCCTGACATAGCTATTTGTAAATTTTGGTTGTTCTTAAAGCTGAAAGAGATCAGATTTAGCAAAAAATGAAAATATCAGTGCTGAGTACACTTCCTCACTCACAGGTAATCTAATGATCTCTGCCGTCAACAAAAAATTCCACACGCACATGAAGCTACTCTCCGCCTCACTGGATTTTTTCCTTTGTTGATTAAAGACAAAAACCTTTTGGTCAACGTTGCCTCTAGCTCTCCAATACTTTAATCATCAGAGGTGGAAAAGAACAAATAGTTGATCAAAAGAAACTTGATAGGGAAGATAAAAGAGACGGATCCTAACCCAAGATTACATGAAATGTACATGTAGATCCAGATAGGGTTTTTTTGGAATCACCTATGTTTAAATTATTTCTAGAGGAAAAATTAAGATCAATATATATTATGAAACTGTGTATGTATTCATGTTATTTAATATTATAAAAAGATATACACTGAATTCATAATCATTAAAAGACAACTTGAAAAAAAATCTGGCATGATTGATCATAACCAGGGTTATCAAACCAATAAGAAGTAAAGCAGAAAAACAAAGATAACACATTTACATTTAAATAATGAAGGCAGACTGGATGCTCACCCAGTTTTTATTTGATATGTGCGAATTTTATTTAGAAAAGAAATGTTTAAATTGCTAATACTTAAAATATTTATAGGTTATACAAATTTCAAAAATTATAAAATTTGTGTAGTTTGTATATTTATTTAGTTAAAGATTAAATGATTTCTTATGCTTTGAATTTTGTAAAAATAAATATGTTACTATACTGCAATATAGTTAAAAATATATAGTAAAAATTACAACTTACTTGTAGATTTACAAATTAACTAAAATATTTAAAAATTTCTTAATGTGATTTATTCTCATAAAAGGATGTATACTGTATTTCTTTTGGTATGTTTTATTACGTTTTTGGTATGTTTTATTACGTTTTTGGTATGTTTTCTTTTAAAATTTTATTACCCTCACATATACAGAGAAAGTTTGGATGGATCAAAACATCGTAATAAGTATTTTGCGAGTAAATCCGATTTGAAGACCCCTGATTTAAAAAAGTGATTTTGGGAACATATATCTGTGTCTGTCGTCTGTACAGTGTTGTAGACTTCAAACAATTGGACCAATTTTATTGATATTTGGTATGTGGGTATATGTTTGGCAAATCTGAAGATAACTCTTTTTTTCTTCAAAATTTTCAGATAATTAAAGAAAAGATAAATAATAAAATGACAATTTTTTCCAAAAAAAAAAACTTTCATAAAAAGTAGTTTCTACAACACAAACAAAATGTATTGGTCAAACTCTCTCTAAAAATGGCAGTTCATGAGATATAGATTAAAAAAATAATAATTTGGCCATGGGTCGATCTGTTTATAGAAAAATATTCAGAAATAATGTACAAAAAACCTTGACTTCAACATTTAAACTTCATTTCATCAAAATTGATTTACACTTAGGACAAATTTATGATACATGTTACAGTATGCAAGTTGAGACCTTACAAAATTAAAATAATTTGTAAAATCTAAGATGATGTCCACGATTAGTATTCATTTTTTAACTAACAATTTTGATTACTAATAGTTTTGTTTTGGTCAGGGTTTATTTTAAGGAATGTGTATGTGAGAAAGTTAATGAAATCCTCCTTATTTATATCCTTTATTTTCTAAGAAAGAATCATATTCAAACAATACACGCCTATTTTTAATTTTTAATTCAACTTCAATCCTATCTAACTTGAGCTGTTTCCCCACATGAAAGTTCAGTAAAATTGTGAATAAAAAATTTTAATGATTCATGGATGCTGCCCTTGAACAAATAATTATATACTTAAATGGCTTAAACTTGATTCGCTTGTTCCATAAATACATTCTCAATGTAAATTCCATTTGATTAAAATCAAACTATTAATGATACATTCAGGCTTCATTTTTTTTTTTTTTTTTTTTTTTTTTTTTTCCATATTCCTGAACTGTATTGTTTTATTTACATGTGTATTTGCAATGAGTTTATATCATTAATCTTCACATTTCACTAAAATTAGAACGAAGTTTTAAAAAAATTTATCAGGCCTACATCTAATTTTTTTGGTTTTTTAGCAATAATTTCCAAAACCATCATTTTTAAAGGGATGGCGACCAACATTTCATTTGTATCCTTAACAGCTACACTTGAGCTAAATTTGATAAAAATCATTACAGCCAATTTTGAGAAAATCATATTATATATATATATATATATATATATATATATATATATATATATATATATATATATACACATTATGAACTACCAAATTTTGGATTACCAAAATATTGTTTTTAATCCCAAAATAGCCCATATCATCAGATTTTATTAAAATTGGTCCATGCACTTAGGCTGTAGAGCATTGCAAATATGACAGACACCATAGAATTTTGTTTCCCTTGTTGTTTTAAGGTGAAAACCTCTTCGTCATCATCATCATCTAAGGACATATTCCGAAAACCATTTTTTTGGACTTGGGGGCCTCAAAACAGCTCATCACAAGCTCTGACACAGATTTTTGAGCCATCACATAACTTTCTCTACAAGAAATAATCAAAACGCTAATAGCTATGGTAGAGTTAATTATGTACACAAGCTTTTTTAAATATTTGTTCAAAATTATTGATATTCAATATTGATCAGGAGTAATAAAATTGCTGCCATTTAGAACTATTTTTCTATACCTGCTTCTTATCTGAAATAGCTAATAATAGCTCATTTTATGTGGCTTGATAAATTGCATATTAATACCACAGTCAAGGTCAGTAAATGAGTGTTCCATAAAACACAATGAAGAAAATTTACATCCTCTTACGTCATTTTAACATGTGTGTGGTAAAATCTTTTGTTACGAGCACGTTCATTAGCGAATTCTAGTATAGCAATTCTAGATATACTTCATGGAAAGTATATACCCGAGATCTATAATGTAGTTTGTCATCATTTTATACATATATAGGATGATTCAGGAGAATGGGAAATTTAAAACAAAAAAAAATACTATTATGAAAAAATAAATTTTCCAATACACCCACTAAATTTATTTCTTAAAGATGACATCTTACGGGTGATCTCCATTTCTGCAGTTGCTTAGGGAAATTGCGCATGGTTCAAAGTAACATTTCAAGAAGAATTTCAGCTACTGTTTCTCAGATCTTAGCTTTCAATTCTTCCATTGTAGCAGGTCGACTGATGCACTTTGCTTTTATTGACCCCACAAGAAGATATCCTATTCTGTTAGATCAGGGAATCTGGGAGGACACGGAATGTCACCTTTTTTCAAAATTATACACTTGCCAAACAATTAGTATACACCAGCCATCGATATTGATGCCGTGTGTGAAGTTGATCTCTCTTGTTGAAACTTGATGTTATTAATAATTTGTGTAAATGTCTAGGTTTTTTTTTGCAACAATAGTTTACAACATGCCAACGTCCCGACCCAATACAGTCATAATCGCAAGACTATCCTTACCCTCAAAAAAATAAGGGCCAATTACGCCAACGATGCACAGCGCACCCTATGGTAACTTTGTTGCTATGGAATGGATGCAGGTGCACCCAAGTTGAATTTCCATACGCCCAAATTTGTTTTATTTACAATCTATTAAGATGGAAATGGGCTTTGTCTAACATCCACTGGTTGTTAACAAACTGATTGTCTTTATTTATCTTTAAAAGCAGTCACTCACATAATTGTTGTTGCATTAGGTGATTGTTAGGTTCAATTCCTGGACGATCTTTAACTATTATCAGTGTAAATTCTGTATTAATATTCATCGAACAGTAGAACTATGCAACTGTAAAGATATTGTGGAATGACAGAATGAACAATGTGGGTTTGTTAAGACAGAGGTTCGAACAGTATTGATTTTGCCTGATGTATGAACAGTTCACACACCGCCTGGCATGTTAACTAAATAATAAGATCTGGTTTCTATATATTGCTCAGTGTTAACAATTGGCCGGGTATATCAACAAAAATATTCTCTTTCCCTGAATCATCCTATATTTAAACACATTCATTATAAAACTTTTTTTTTAATTCCACTGTTAAAGATACAAAATACATTATATTTTTAACATGTTTTACTTTTTTTTTAGATATAAATAATGGTAAAAATGTACAGAAAAGTTTATTTTGATTACAAAATATCGGAAAGAAAATTAGTTTTAATGATCCAAAAATTTCAAATCAACGGCTGCTTGAAAACATTTTTCAGTTCTTAGTACATAAATCTCTATATATAAACTCAGCATTGTACAGTTTTATGATATACATGTAATAAATAATACCAAGGTCTAGATTCGAAACCAAACTGACAGAAGAACAAAAAACACTAAAAGAAATTCACATCCTTTTATGTCTCTATATCATCATAATAAAAATAATATAAACATTAAAAATGTGTGATTCAAAATTTCAAACTAATGAGTCCTTATGAATAATTTACTCATATTATCAGTAGTTTATTTTATTTTAATATTTATTTTAAGATTAAATGATCTGGGTACAAAAATTTATCATTTAAATTAAATCATACAGATTAGATGAACCCAGATATAAATTGTTAATTTTACGAAAACAAAAAAATTCAGGAGGAAGTGGTAATATTAGAAATGGTGTTCTGACAGGCAAAGTAAATTGAACGTTTCAAAGAACATAGTCTGGAAATGGATAGTTTATCAACTATCTGATTGTGTTGTTTTATTAACAATACTATTTCTATGAAATGGACATAGATTAAACAAAAAATTTGTACAAATTAAATTTTTTCCCTTGTTGTTTAATTAAGGTGAAAAACATCTCAGTCATCATCGCCTTATAAAACCAAAAGAAGATTAAATAAAGATTCCAAGCCCTCGAATACTCTAATAGCACCAAGGCCAGAAAAGAACAACAGTTGTTCACAAAAAAAAACTGGATTGGAAAAATGAAAGAGAGTGATCGTTCACAAGACTAAGTGAATAAATGCATAGATCCTGTTAGAATCAACCAGAGAAGATAACCTCGTACTCGCTATACTGAGCACTTGAGGGGTGTAAAAATTTAAATCAATGTTTGTTAAATTGTTTACGTAAAGGTATAATTTTTCACACACAAATTTCATAAGGGTGAAATTTAAAAATTTTGATGACAAATCTCTAGAAACAGTTGTACAAAAGCGTAAAAGAAACAAATTTGTGTGACTTTTTTAATGGTTAATATCTTTAATTTTACTTTAAATCCTTCAGGGGTTCATTCATGGTGAATACAGATGTAGCAACCCTCTTCTCTTTCATCTAACCAACTCTTGTTCCCTCCCAACCCTGACACTATTAAAATATTTATTCCTGGGCTAGAAGTTTCATATTATTTATGTTCTACTTTTTTATGATGATTGAGAGGTTTTCACCTTTAAACAACAAAACAAAACATATTACAGTATTATACTTCAAAAGATAACCAATGACTAAAAAGGTAATTTTTGATAATTAACTAGAACATGCAAGAGCTTTCCCCAAGGGCTCCAAGCTTTTGAAAACGAACAAAATTAATAAAATGTATTATACTTCAAAATATAACCTAGCTGAGTAATAGACTAAAAAGCTAATTTCAGGGAAAATACAAGAGCTTTTCCAAAGGCTTCAAGAATTTGGAAACTTGAACAAATCTAATGTAATATATTCAAAAGATAACCTACCTGAGTAAAACACTAAAAAGCTAATTTCAGGAAAGTAACTAAAAAATATAAGAGCTTTCTCAAAGGCTTCAAGAATTTGGAAACTTGAACAAGTGTAATGTAATATATTCAAAAGATAACCTACCTGAGTAAAACACTAAAAAGCTAATTTCAGGAAAGTAACTAAAAAATATAAGAGCTTTCTCAAAGGCTTCAAGAATTTGGAAACTTGAACAAGTCTAATGTAATATATTCAAAAGATAACCTACCTGAGTAAAACACTAAAAAGCTAATTTCAGGAAAGTAACTAAAAAATATAAGAGCTTTCTCAAAGGCTTCAAGAATTTGGAAACTTGAACAAGTCTAATGTAATATATTCAAAAGATAACCTACCTGAGTAAAACACTAAACAGCTAATTTTTTGTAATTATTTAGAGAACATACAAAAGTTTTCCCAAGGGTTCCAAGATTTTGGAAACTTGAACAAAATTAAAAAACTTAAAAAAATGTCCAACTACCTCGATTGTCAAAATTTCACAATTTGGAAAGCTCTTGTGTGTACATAGCATTACCAAGAATTTTTTTTGCTGTTTATCTAAATTACAACAAAAATAAAGACAACAATGTTCACCATTAAAAAGGAAAATTAATTTTCATCTTGTAATTTTTTTTTTCAAGTCTTTGATTTGACATCAAACCTTCCGAATACCTCTACATAAATACCCTAATAAAATTATTTTATGATTTTTTAAAAATAATTTAACCATGTATTTTTATATACAATATTTTGGTTAAATATCTTCATAAAATTTGTATTTTAATATAACACACAGATGTCAAACAAAGCTTTTTCCTGATGTACTACATATAAATGATTGCCACTTCCACCTGAATCAACTTGTAAATCATATTTTACTGGTAACTAAGTTATTAGATTGTTCCAGGGAGTTATTATATAACTATTGCTCCCATTATGTATATCATAGGTTTACCTTATCAGAAGGTCTTTGTGGGACCTGAGCATCAACGGCCACTGAATTATTGCAAAAAGTTGGACGTCTCATTACTTCACAGCAAGTCTCCCCACCTCCCCAGCCACACTGCAAACACATAAGAAATTCGCTTTATTAAAATTACATATACTACTTCGAAGACATGAAGAGCCTATACAATTTTAAATTTTACTGGTTTTTAAAAAGATTGTATGTAATATTAAGTCACAGAAAAACAATAGTTCAGGAATAATTATCAAACAAACAAAAAGATCTTTTACCGACATCATTTAAAAGCTTAACTTTAATCAATTATGATTTACGCTGAGGACATATCTATGGTACAAGTACTGTAAAGCAGGTTTAGCTTTTATTTAAGACGGTTTAAATAGTTTTTCAAAGAGGGTGTCCACGGTTCATTTTCACTTTTTGATTGACAACTAGCGAGAGACATTTCTGGAGGCGATTAGTTTTGGTTAATTTTAATTTAGTTTTAGGGAATGGTGAGTGAGAATGTGCAATGTTTTTGCATATTTTGTTTTTAATAGTGGATTTTATTTTCATAGATATTATAAAATTATATCATAAAACATGTATGTGTTTTAACACGGTTATTTAAAATGGTTATTTTAGAAATATTGAATTGTAAGATACAAAATTAACAGCCTACTTTTAATCTCGGATTTCAAAAGTTAAATAGCCGTAACTCTTACCTGGGCTATTTTTACAACAATTTTGAGTGCACAACATAAACAGGTTTTAACTATAAAAACTTAATCCAAACAATTAGGATATTTGGTACCTTTAAAACGAATGAAAGGTGTGTTATGGAAGTGGATTAGTGATGGGTGAATATGATACAAAGGAAATGATTGATTGTGTTTTTAAAAAATGGTATTTATATTGCTTATGTTGTTTCGTCCACGGATGATTTGAGTTTGTTCTTATGGCCTTCAATGAATTTTGAGAGAGTTGCAATTTTCATTGATTAATTTTGGCTGGATATGATCTGGATTATTTGGGTCTGAAAAGTGAAATTGTAATGTTGAAGCAATTCCATGAAGGGATAAATAAAGTTATATATTCCATTCACCAATGGTTTTAAGCTCAAATATTATATATTAGCTGTTTTTTTAATCATTAGACTTTCACTTAACACTGAAACCTTGTTTTAATTTTTTTTTTTTAACTTGTGACATACAATGTGAATTTTATCATTGTTCATGTTGTAGAATTTATATTAAATTGAGATAAAAAATATGAATGATATTAATATCTACTGTAGTATGGGTTTTGATGAAATGAGTTTATGTTTTAGTTGGCCGTTTGGTGAATTGGGTGATTTTCATGTGAGGCATGTATTATAACTCATAACTTTGGAACTTCTGCATTATGTAGTTATTTCAATTTTTTTTTCCAAACTTAAATTCAATTCACAATTTTATTGTATGAAAGAGTAGTGGACCGAAATAGTACACCAAATCCCAAATAAAGCAAACTACAGTTAATAAATAGTTGTAAAAAAAATTAAAAACCTTAACTGCCGTCTGTCTAAAACTAAATTCCAAATTTATTTATTTTTAGGATGTTTACTTCATAAGTTAAACAAACTCCGGACCATTTACATATCTCTCAAAATTAAAAATTTCCCAGTTAAAGTTTTTAAACGTTCAATTATCTCTGACACAACTGAATCATAAATTACATTTTTTTCCTTTCCATCGTATAATTAGTAATATTACATTTTTCTGATTGTGACTTATTATTTTTTTATAAGTGTTTGGTTTGGTTTCACACCATTGTTAATATTTTTAAATACAGAAACTGTAATAAAAACAAATTAATGAGGTTATAATCAAGCCTGATGTAGACATCAAACCAATAAATAAATAGACATAGAATGTTGTATGTTATTGCCCTTCAAATAACCTACACCTCTCTTTCAGTTCAACTCTTGATTTATAAAAGCTTATTCTTTAACTGCATGCATTGTCATTAAGGCTTTAGTAGACTTTTATTGATAATAATGATTCAATATCATTACAACATGACATATCAAGTTTCTTTATTTAAAGTTAAAACTTTGTGTGGCGATGTCTTACCAAGTACAATCACTCCAGCCATTGTAATATTGTGAATGTATTCAGTACGATTTTTATTTTATTTTGTTAATACTGTTAGCATTTGTACTTTCAATTTGATTTCATAATAAAATTATTTATAATGGGTTTTCTGTCTACCTTTGATTTTGAATTTCATAACAGTATTTTTGTTTTCATTTTTCTTGTTTAAAAGCGAAAACCCTTTTGGTTATTATCACCTTATAAAAGGGAGGAGGAAAAGAATATGAAATAAAGACCTCTAGCCTTTGAATATGCTAATAGTGTCAGAGTCAGAACAGAACAAGAATAGGTTGAGAGAGATCTGATAAGAAAGATGAAATAGAGCGATATAATCCAAGACTACATGAACAAAAAGTGTAGATCCAGCCAAGATCTCGAACTGTCATTTTTGGTATCAAATAGTTTAAGATCATTTTTATTTGGTTTTGGGGATTGACGAGAGAAACGTTTGTGAAATATATTTACATTATTTATTTTTTAAAGTTACAATCTATTTTATACATACAGTATTTAAAGAAACATTTTTGCCCTACTATAAAATCTCAAAATTTTACAAAACAATATATAAACTAAATTAGTGTTATGATTACAGTATGACCTTTTAAATAAAGACACTGCCAAGTCGTTCATATGTGTTTAGTAACAACTTGTTAAAAATTGTAAAATTTATCAAATCATAAATTGAAATCTCGCATGCAGCCAAAAGGTTAAAACCTCAAATTTCAAAATAACCTAAGCTTAGACTGTTATGTTACAACAGCAGACAACATAAATACCTGAATCTTAAAATAATATGTAATCCATTCCTACTCAAGTAAGTTGACAAGTCAAAATGAAACTTTATAAACACCCTAAAACTTGACTCTCCCATTACATGTTCTGTCACTATAAATAATGTCAGTTGCATGAACTACACACATTACCACAAGGATTCATGGGACATGAAACAAACTGCTTAAAATATCTAGTGTCAATACTGAGTACGGTATGTAAAGTTGAGCATATGCTTATACTGTACTTCAATTTTATTTTTAACAAATCGTTCATAAATAATTGGTCTTTTCCCTGTTGTTTAAAAGCGAATAACCTCTCCCTCATCATCGCCTTAAAAAAGTAAGAAAATATCATAAAATAAAGACCAGTAGCTCTCGAATATTCTAATAGCGTAGCAATTGGAAGATAACAAGAGTTGATAAAATAAGTCATCATACTTAAAGATGAAAAAGAGGGATCCTGGACTATGTGAAAGTGTATATCTAGCTAGGACCCTCTGCATTACTACACTATACTCACTATAGGTGAGCTGCTGAATGTAAAAATCATTTAAAAATACTTCATTAACTTCACAGAAACCTATTCACAAATCCAAATAAAAATAACTAGTCACCATCTCCAAACAAAACAAGTTAGTGGGTACTTACCCACCCTCATTATACAATACTACAAGAAGAACCTGTAAATTGTTTGGTTTCTTGGTGGTTTTTAGGAAATATTAAATTATATTGGTAGATCAAGAGAACTTTTACCCAGTAAGTTTGTTCAAAGTGGTTGTTACACAGACCTACTAATCATGTATATCACTAATTTCTTGATGTCGGGTTCGTTGAACAGGCCTCATAGATGTGTATATATTAAAAAGTTTCCAATCACTTCGCTCTTTGGCAAAAATTATAAAAACTGTAAGAGATATTTCAATAATTATTGTTTTCAGAATATAGAATCAGACTTTTGTTATTTAAAACAAAAAGTACAAACGCACTTCACAAACTGTCCCACTTATTCATTCTCTAAAACACATAGAAACTAATTCCCACTTCAAATGTGATTTAGGGTGTTGTAAATCAAAAATGAAAATGAACCATGGAAAGGACACCATTTTTGAAAAAAATATTTCTATATTTAAATAAGGTTCATCGCTTTTACCATAAAAACGCCCTCGACATAAATCATATCTGATTCAAATCAAGCCGGAAAGTATTTATAATCAGAACTGAACAACAATAAGGATTAATTTTTTTGAAAATTATTCCTGAACTCTTAAATAATCATATTTTTTTCTTGCGCTTTTGCACACATGTTCACATTTCACTACAAAATCGGTAGAGCCAATTTTTTTAAATATCGTCTTTTTTTAAAAAAGACAAATTTGTAGAGATGGTGATTAATACATTTGTTTGTGTACAAGAGATCCAAATAAAATTTGATCAAATTGTTGGAGCCGATTTTGTGAAAAAAATACTTTTGTGTTGAGTTTTTCTTATCACAGTTAGCCCAAAATTTTGATTTTTAAAAAATGAGGAAAAGGTCACGAGATATAGCTAAATATGCCCACATATCATATATGAATAAAATCTATCCACGCATTTGGTGGGTAACAACACAAATTGTCAGATTGTCTGTACATAAACATGATAAAATTTAGAAAGTAAAATTATGATATAAGGGACTATTATTATGTGATCATATTGAACCTTATTGAAATACAGTAAAAACAAATTTAAAATGTGAAAATGGCAGTCATTTTAAACAGTTTTTTTTTTTTTTTTTTGTTCCAAACACGTGGAACTAAAACTTAGGCCTAGCCAATGTCAAAAAAGTAGTGATATGTATACAATTACAAAGATCAGAAAACATATCGATGAAATGTTTTAAAAAACTTACCCTGTGGATACGACCCTTTATCTACCATTACAATTAGAAAATCTGCTTGTATTACATTGAATGATGAGGCCCATCAACTCTGTAAATTACATGCAGGTGTAATAGGAATAAAAACATTGTGGTTGGCTATTGTCAGGCTGTGGTCAAGTCACTTAGTCGTGGTAAAGTTTTATTACATAGGTTTAGTGTTTTGTTTCATAGAAAATATACAATCTAGATATCATTAGAAAGAGATTTTTAAATCGGTACTTTATGAACTGTGATGCACTGGAGTCACGGTTACTGATTTGGGTCCTATTGATTGGAACCTAGGTTTGAGAACAACCTCGATTTCAATCACCTTACTGCTGACCTAAGTTATGACATTAACAAAGGAATGTGTAGCATGTGGTTTCTCAGGTATAAGTAGGGAGTGAAATCCTCGTGTCTTCTATTTTTTAAAAGGTTTTAAAAGCTAACTTGAAGAAGCATCTCTTTCTAAAGTTGCATTAAAATCAATCAATAATTTCTGAGGTTATAACTGTTTAAAATAGGCACATGCAAGCTTTGAGCTTATGTAACAATTCAAGAAATAGACCCATCAAATTAACTTCGAACCAATCTCATTTTCTTTGTACTTTAATAATGAACAAATAAATTTGTTTGCAACTATTTTTTTTTCCTTGGGATCTATAAAAACAGACATAAAATCTAGACCATTTTGCAACTCAAGTTGTTAATACCAAATTACGCTTGTCTCCAAATAGGGACACATTTTTTATGTAACCTCAAAATATCGTTAACAGCCAATTTAAGCAATAATAATGTCTTATTTTACTTGACTATTACCAATCATTTTCAAAATGTATATCGACTACCAGTGACAAGTGACACTTTAAGAATTAATTTAAATAATATGACCACTACGTAACTAAATCAAAGGAACTAAATTTCACTGATTGATTTAATTGATGAATAACAATCAGCTGCTACTATTGACCTTGTCAGTTCCATTCATTGTTGCAATGACCTTCAAACTTGACCACTCATGCAATATAATGATCAAGGAATTGTTAATAATTTGTTGTGTGGGTAATTTAAACTAGATTAGCTATAGCTTTATGTATGAATGTATTCGGAAACCACCTTCAGTGAGAAATTGCAAATGAGCAACTCGTACAAAGTGTGTCTAATCAACTGGTTTGTGATTAGTTTGATTTCCTAAACTTTACAGAACATATTATCTCGTGTGTTAAATTGTAATGATAGATTTTATTACTGAACAATGTAAAGTTCTGTTTTAATAATTTGGTATTTTATTTATATATGTGTTAGTTATGCAATTACGGTAAATTCGTCTAAAATTGTCACATTCTGTCTATACCAATTGTTATGTAATTTTATAACAAGAATCTTTGGAAGTAGGCTGATAAATTGAGGACAAGCTTTTTTCATTTAATTACACGGTATTGGTAATAAAAATATTTCAACATCCCTTTTCTGACTGATCTTCATATTACATGACTTCCGGAAACTGAAAAAATGATTTTCGAAAAGCCGTCCGTCCATCGTTGTTGTTATCTGTACATAAGAAAGATACCGGTAACAAAAATTTAGATATGAACTGAAATTTGGCACATGGGACTGTGGTGTGCTCATACAAAATCATATTGAAATTCAGAAAAATGTAATTAAAAATTTCATGATGGTGGCCATTTAAAATATTTTTTATACATATCACTTGTAACATATTCATATAGTTATGAGATCTGACAAGACCGAATCACCTACACAAGCCTAACGAGTGGTGGCTTCTTATATGTACAGCTACACAAGGCTGGATGAAGTTCAGAAAACCTGTGAATTGTTATACCCTATACTGAGTATGAGTGTGACCCCTTGATCTATCAATACCAAAAGATCAACATTTGGGCATTACATTAAGAGGATCTGTTTGTATTACAATCCATGACTGGGGGGGGGGCGAATATTACCTCGATGCAGTGGTTGCACTAACATACCGCCATCCATAAGTCTTCTGGTAGTCATATGGTTTAACTCTTCACACATATGTAATCTTGATCTGCTCATTTTCTTCCGATTCTGTCAATATTAGAGTACTCGAAAGCTAAGGGTCTTTATTTTATGCTCTTTTCTTCTTTTTACTTACTCAGTACATAGTGTAAGATAAATTGGATAATTACAAAAAATGTTTACACATATTCTCAGAAAACCAGAATAGTGATTTTCGACGTGCCAAACGTCTGTTGTCATTGTTGTCTGTTCGAACACACGATAATAGATTAGCCTATAAAAATTAGTATAAGAAGATGAAATTTGGTAAATTTAATCTCATGTGTTATTCAATTTATATCACTATAAATTTGATCAAAATTTGCAGATCTAAATTCTGCATATAGTAGTACCAAAGCCCACACCTCTAGAATGACAAATATCGAGGTTATGGTCAAAAATGTAATTTCGAATCCTAACCTCCAAAATATGTGATTGTATAGTTACGAGAGAGATCCAGTTGGACACGAGCCTAGCCTTCTTCACCTATGTACACCTTCGAGGACCACTAGTGCTGACACAATGATACGAGCAAAGCAAGTTAATACTGATTAAAATATGAAGCCTATTAAAGCCAAGCCGACATTGTGTAACAGGTGTTTTAAACAAATTTGGGCTACTGAGTACAATTCCTTAACCTAAAAATACAATTTAGTATTTCCTACAAGGTCCAACTAAAATTCTTCGTATGGTCCCATTATTTCCTTATTCTCTAAATAAAACCGTTCCGACAAGGAATTGAATTCACACCCTGTATCCACTAAAGCCTGTACATTTATTCTATTAAAACCTATTGTTATTTCTGGACATTTTGTTAAATTTTTACATATTAAATCTGAGTTATCCTGTGCTTCTAAATAATCTTTCAAATCAGTAAATAAGGTGTTCATAATGCTATTGTTTTGTATTGCCCCTTGTCGGTTGCTTACGCCCTCGGCTAACCTTCACTTTTCCTTTCTATTAGGGGTTGGTTCTCTAACAAACCGCCTGTCCGGAACTCTCGGGTCATTGCTCGTTCCTTCATTGTTTCCCTGTCTTCTCCACTCAACTGGTTTATGACCTTGTTCTCGCCATGGAGTCACATGGTCACTCGGTCGTCTACCCCAATTATTCGGTTTGTTGTTATTTACTTGTTCCCTAAAATTTCCTCTATTATTGTTTACCCTTTCCCTTTCATTGACTTCCTCTATCCTAGCATGTTCAAATTCCATGAGCAGTTTTATAAATTCGGTTTTCTTTTTAATCCCCCTTGTAATTATTGCAATCAAGATATTTGGATGGAAATGTTTTCCCGCCTTATAAACTAATTGTTCCTCTGCTAACGGCGGACTTAACTCGGAACATTGTAGCATCAACATTTCTACATATGCAATTGCCTCGTCATTCATTCTGCCTCTAAATTTCCCAAACTCTAAATGGTCCCTAATTTTCGCTTGTATTATCTCATTGAAATACTTCTCCCTAAACAATTCCTCAAATTCCTTAAAATTTTTAACACTTCTCCTATGTAGCTGCCACCATATATAAGCCTCGTCTTTTAAATATCGGTCAATCCAATTCATGCCGTTTCCAATTACCTGCTCGCTTATCTCTTCCATTACATTTAGAAATTGTATGGGAAACCTCTCTTTTCCCGAGAAACTAATATTTCTTACTTCTGGCTCGTGACAATATCCTTCCCCTGAATTTCTGACCGTTTTTAATCTCCTATCTAATTCAATTAACTTTTTAGCGACCTCTTCCGTCTTCTTCGCATTCTCCTCAATTTTCGCGATGTTAGTTTCATATTTTTCGTGCATATTTCCCCGATTTCTTCGTCTTTCGCCGCGAGTTCTTCCAACCGATTGTTGACGACTACGCCACGGTTTTCGAGTTCTTGCACGCGACCCTCCGTTTCCGCGCGATATCCCTTGACTCGATCGCCGAATTCTTCTTCCGTCTTCTTCAACCTCTCTTCGACGCTCGTACGAATTTCCGCGACTTGTGTTTCGACCATCTCTACTCTACTGTTGACTCCGTCAAAACGCTCATTTATCCTCCTGTTAAATTTTTCTTCTAATGCGGTTAGACTACCCTTAACTTCCCCAAATTTCTCTTCAATAGTTTTTTCAACTTTTTCAAAACCCTTCCGGTTCTCTTCCGCCATCTTTCGATTTTCTTCCGCCATCTTTTCCGTGTTTTTCTCGGCTTTTTCCGCGTTTCTCCGGTTTTCTTCTGCCGTTTTTCTGTTTTCTTCCGCCATCCGCTCTAACATTTCCTGTATCATTGTCATACCCGCGTTTCCTAACTGTACTGCCGCCGATGTTGTTGGATTGTCTACTTCTGTCCCCGCCCGTGAATTTACGTTACTCTCTATCTCTAATTCCCCATTTTGATTAATTGACTCTAATTGTTCCCCTTCTTGACTAAAATTTAAACTCCCACTATTTAATCCCAATTGATTATATATTTCACTTTCATTTGCCATTTTAAGTTCTAATTCCCTCTTTTTACTTCTGGTTAACATAAACAATACTACTCTAACCTATTATCTACCACACAATATTTCCTGTAACAATGTTAATATTCTTATCCTCTAACAACTCTATAACTAGCAATTTAAATTTCACTTTAATGAGCCACGCGGTGGAGCGCCAAATATAACATAACAGAATTGTTTTATTTATATATTTTTATCTTGCCACACGTTGTGCGACCAAATATAACATAACAGATTTATGTTATTATATATATTTTTTAAACAAAAGCCACACGTTGGTGAGCCAAATATAACATAACAGAATGTTTGTTATATAATATTTATTTTGATTAACTCTAAAAATTTACTTTTAATTTATTATCTTGAAACTTATGATGGTTTAAGTAAATTAATTCAACAAAACAAGTTTTTATCCTTTAACTAACTTCAGGATTTATTAGCAAAAACAATTATTTATAACAACAGTATCAATTCAATTTATCTATTCATTGAAATATCTTAAGGCTACTTCATTCTCTCACACTTGCATTCTTTAAAACTAATTTACTCTAATACACAATATTATTGATTACAAATTTAAAATCTACAATTGATTATTCAATTTACATAAAATCAAAACTCTACAAAATGTTCAACAGATCTTGTCCAAATTGTTCTTATTAAATTATCTCAATTTTATTACAAAAAAAAAACAAGACAAATTTCTTTAATTAACTTATATTTCCAAATTTACTTTTATTTTGCCGGCTAGCTCAATTACTTTACTTTTAAATTAATTATACAAAAAAAACTTGACTCTTATCTCGGGCATGGGAACTTTTAATGACTCAATTAAAGTGAAATACTAACTCTAATGATTATTTATTCTGAATTTTTGTACTTATCAGCAATTCTCCTCGTCCGCTATAATTTTGGCACTTTTACACAACACAAATCACTAACGATGCACAACAACACAACGTATCCTTAGCCTGGGAAGTCGGATGCTGCTAACACTGGTTCATTGACTGGTGGTGAATCTCTGGTGATACTCCGCTAACTCTGTGTGGTCTCCTTACTCGTTCTCGACTACTATGGACTTTGACGCGATGATCTCTCCTCTTCTTTTATGAAATTTAAACTCTTTGACTCTATTTAATTTATGATTCTAACAAACTTCAAGATAAATTACTAAATTTTGTTGCGGCTCTGCCTTTTAATTAACCAATGACTTAGAATTAAACCCTCAGGTTAATTCTTAACACTTAACACCTCCTACTCTGATTCCTAGCTGTAAGCCAAGACCTACACGCTCTTAACCCCAGTTTTAGACTGACTCTCCTTACTGTTCGATTTCACCTCTCCCGAAATTCAAGTGTAGCGTCCTCTTCGCTTATTGGTTAAAATCTCATTTTTTAAAACTCAGGCCTCTCCTGATTGGACCTCTAACTTTCTAAAAATCGTTAGTTTTTTCTTACACGTGCTGGCTTCACCCTCGGAGATACCGTTAGGAATTCGCTTTCTCATTTTTTCTTGGTTCCCATTTTTTACAACACGCAGCTGCGTTGAATAGCAAAACTCCGTTATGTTTTCTACTAAATTTTTATTTGTGTCGGCGAACTTTCTTCTCTTAAGTAAAACAGAATGTCTTCTTTCCCTTGTCCTTGTCACGTTTGTCAATTTGTACAGTTATTTTCCAAACTTAACCTTGCAGCTGCTCTTTCGGTAAGATTTGCTTGTCCACATGTGTTCTGTTTCAATTTACACAATTATTTATTAATGTTAACTTTTGATTGATTATTATTATTTTAATATTTGATATTAGGCCTAATTAATTATTTATCCATTGTGATCGTTTGAGATCGTTATACTGTCCCCAGATAAAATTTGTCTTTGAAATGCTTCAAGATAAATTTTTTTCTTACGCCCGTTTCTTTAACAATAGGTTGTAAAGAACCTTTTTCTTACAATGCCCTTTATGTTGCAGTTACCCACTGTTTTACAATAGACCTTTCTTCTATTGTTCCTCTTGTGGTCAACCCTAGTCCCTTTTATGTTTTTCCTTTCACTCTTTCTCCTTTATTGTTTATGTTTTGTTTACTGCCTAAGTTTATTCTAATGTCCTTAATTATAATATTTCTTTATATTTTATTAAAATTTCACTTAATTGTTCTTTCTGAATTTCCGAAATGTGCCCTAATTCATTTATTTTTTGCATAATTTCTTTCTGATCAGTTTCGTAACTTTCTATTTCCATATGTTGTATTAATTCATGTTTATAATGTTCTTCCGGGTCTTCAAACATGATCTCCTTCCTTACTTCACAATTATCTTCATTATTTATACCTAATTCTAATTTATTGCTGATAAAATCTACGACAGCCTTATTTTTAACCAAAAAATCTAACCCTAAAATGCAGTTTCTTATTAAGTCTGGTACAATGATAAAATGAATATTCATTACAATATCTCCCACATTTGCTCCAATTATTATTTGTTTTTTAATATTCTTCGAGCGTAAGCCGGTTGCTCCAATTACCTTAACTCCTGCTACTGGTAATTCTTCGTATGGTCCCATTATTTCCTTATTCTCTAAATAAAACCGTTCCGACAAGGAATTGAATTCACACCCTGTATCCACTAAAGCCTGTACATTTATTCTATTAAAACCTATTGTTATTTCTGGACATTTTGTTAAATTTTTACATATTAAATCTGAGTTATCCTGTGCTTCTAAATAATCTTTCAAATCAGTAAATAAGGTGTTCATAACGCTATTGTTTTGTATTGCCCCTTGTCGGTTGCTTACGCCCTCGGCTAACCTTCACTTTTCCTTTCTATTAGGGGTTGGTTCTCTAACAAACCGCCTGTCCGGAACTCTCGGGTCATTGCTCGTTCCTTCATTGTTTCCCTGTCTTCTCCACTCAACTGGTTTATGACCTTGTTCTCGCCATGGAGTCACATGGTCACTCGGTCGTCTACCCCAATTATTCGGTTTGTTGTTATTTACTTGTTCCCTAAAATTTCCTCTATTATTGTTTACCCTTTCCCTTTCATTGACTTCCTCTATCCTAGCATGTTCAAATTCCATGAGCAGTTTTATAAATTCGGTTTTCTTTTTAATCCCCCTTGTAATTATTGCAATCAAGATATTTGGATGGAAATGTTTTCCCGCCTTATAAACTAATTGTTCCTCTGCTAACGGCGGACTTAACTCGGAACATTGTAGCATCAACATTTCTACATATGCAATTGCCTCGTCATTCATTCTGCCTCTAAATTTCCCAAACTCTAAATGGTCCCTAATTTTCGCTTGTATTATCTCATTGAAATACTTCTCCCTAAACAATTCCTCAAATTCCTTAAAATTTTTAACACTTCTCCTATGTAGCTGCCACCATATATAAGCCTCGTCTTTTAAATATCGGTCAATCCAATTCATGCCGTTTCCAATTACCTGCTCGCTTATCTCTTCCATTACATTTAGAAATTGTATGGGAAACCTCTCTTTTCCCGAGAAACTAATATTTCTTACTTCTGGCTCGTGACAATATCCTTCCCCTGAATTTCTGACCGTTTTTAATCTCCTATCTAATTCAATTAACTTTTTAGCGACCTCTTCCGTCTTCTTCGCATTCTCCTCAATTTTCGCGATGTTAGTTTCATTATTTTTCGTGCATATTTCCCCGATTTCTTCGTCTTTCGCCGCGAGTTC
This sequence comes from Aphrophora alni, assembly GCA_963513935.1. Taxonomy (NCBI): domain Eukaryota; kingdom Metazoa; phylum Arthropoda; class Insecta; order Hemiptera; family Aphrophoridae; genus Aphrophora; species Aphrophora alni. The sequence goes on along the minus strand of OY740775.1, from coordinate 46,915,889 downwards.
TTCCAACCGATTGTTGACGACTACGCCACGGTTTTCGAGTTCTTGCACGCGACCCTCCGTTTCCGCGCGATATCCCTTGACTCGATCGCCGAATTCTTCTTCCGTCTTCTTCAACCTCTCTTCGACGCTCGTACGAATTTCCGCGACTTGTGTTTCGACCATCTCTACTCTACTGTTGACTCCGTCAAAACGCTCATTTATCCTCCTGTTAAATTTTTCTTCTAATGCGGTTAGACTACCCTTAACTTCCCCAAATTTCTCTTCAATAGTTTTTTCAAATTTTTCAAAACCCTTCCGGTTCTCTTCCGCCATCTTTCGATTTTCTTCCGCCATCTTTTCCGTGTTTTTCTCGGCTTTTTCCGCGTTTCTCCGGTTTTCTTCTGCCGTTTTTCTGTTTTCTTCCGCCATCCGCTCTAACATTTCCTGTATCATTGTCATACCCGCGTTTCCTAACTGTACTGCCGCCGATGTTGTTGGATTGTCTACTTCTGTCCCCGCCCGTGAATTTACGTTACTCTCTATCTCTAATTCCCCATTTTGATTAATTGACTCTAATTGTTCCCCTTCTTGACTAAAATTTAAACTCCCACTATTTAATCCCAATTGATTATATATTTCACTTTCATTTGCCATTTTAAGTTCTAATTCCCTCTTTTTACTTCTGGTTAACATAAACAATACTACTCTAACCTATTATCTACCACACAATATTTCCTGTAACAATGTTAATATTCTTATCCTCTAACAACTCTATAACTAGCAATTTAAATTTCACTTTAATGAGCCACGCGGTGGAGCGCCAAATATAACATAACAGAATTGTTTTATTTATATATTTTTATCTTGCCACACGTTGTGCGACCAAATATAACATAACAGATTTATGTTATTATATATATTTTTTAAACAAAAGCCACACGTTGGTGAGCCAAATATAACATAACAGAATGTTTGTTATATAATATTTATTTTGATTAACTCTAAAAATTTACTTTTAATTTATTATCTTGAAACTTATGATGGTTTAAGTAAATTAATTCAACAAAACAAGTTTTTATCCTTTAACTAACTTCAGGATTTATTAGCAAAAACAATTATTTATAACAACAGTATCAATTCAATTTATCTATTCATTGAAATATCTTAAGGCTACTTCATTCTCTCACACTTGCATTCTTTAAAACTAATTTACTCTAATACACAATATTATTGATTACAAATTTAAAATCTACAATTGATTATTCAATTTACATAAAATCAAAACTCTACAAAATGTTCAACAGATCTTGTCCAAATTGTTCTTATTAAATTATCTCAATTTTATTACAAAAAAAAAACAAGACAAATTTCTTTAATTAACTTATATTTCCAAATTTACTTTTATTTTGCCGGCTAGCTCAATTACTTTACTTTTAAATTAATTATACAAAAAAAACTTGACTCTTATCTCGGGCATGGGAACTTTTAATGACTCAATTAAAGTGAAATACTAACTCTAATGATTATTTATTCTGAATTTTTGTACTTATCAGCAATTCTCCTCGTCCGCTATAATTTTGGCACTTTTACACAACACAAATCACTAACGATGCACAACAACACAACGTATCCTTAGCCTGGGAAGTCGGATGCTGCTAACACTGGTTCATTGACTGGTGGTGAATCTCTGTTGATACTCCGCTAACTCTGTGTGGTCTCCTTACTCGTTCTCGACTACTATGGACTTTGACGCGATGATCTCTCCTCTTCTTTTATGAAATTTAAACTCTTTGACTCTATTTAATTTATGATTCTAACAAACTTCAAGATAAATTACTAAATTTTGTTGCGGCTCTGCCTTTTAATTAACCAATGACTTAGAATTAAACCCTCAGGTTAATTCTTAACACTTAACACCTCCTACTCTGATTCCTAGCTGTAAGCCAAGACCTACACGCTCTTAACCCCAGTTTTAGACTGACTCTCCTTACTGTTCGATTTCACCTCTCCCGAAATTCAAGTGTAGCGTCCTCTTCGCTTATTGGTTAAAATCTCATTTTTTAAAACTCAGGCCTCTCCTGATTGGACCTCTAACTTTCTAAAAATCGTTAGTTTTTTCTTACACGTGCTGGCTTCACCCTCGGAGATACCGTTAGGAATTCGCTTTCTCATTTTTTCTTGGTTCCCATTTTTTACAACACGCAGCTGCGTTGAATAGCAAAACTCCGTTATGTTTTCTACTAAATTTTTATTTGTGTCGGCGAACTTTCTTCTCTTAAGTAAAACGGAATGTCTTCTTTCCCTTGTCCTTGTCACGTTTGTCAATTTGTACAGTTATTTTCCAAACTTAACCTTGCAGCTGCTCTTTCGGTAAGATTTGCTTGTCCACATGTGTTCTGTTTCAATTTACACAATTATTTATTAATGTTAACTTTTGATTGATTATTATTATTTTAATATTTGATATTAGGCCTAATTAATTATTTATCCATTGTGATCGTTTGAGATCGTTATAAGTTTAATTTTAAAAAAATTCCATACCCCCAGACCCCCGGCATATGTCCCCCTCCCCCATAATGAACTGGTGATGACGCCCATGACGAAACAAAATTTTGGCTGTACAAAATACTTCTTTCCCAACTGTGTTAAGGTAAGGTTAGGTTAGGAGTGAGAGTCCACTATAAATAAACCATGGCTAGAACTCAAGCAAACTTAATTTGCTAACTAATTAAGAGTTGGATTAGGTAAAAAAAAAAACAATAATCAAACAAAAATGCTGTTTTAAAAACCGGTAATTACCTAGTCTATGAAAGCTGCCTAATTATAGGTTAAATTTTACTTATTTTACAGGTATAAAAGTAAATCACTGTTAATCAGTAGCAATCGCCATTATCTCCAACACTAGCAATTAGGCTGTCGTCACATCATTTCTTACAATATTCATAGTACAAAAGAGAATGACTCATTCATATTTGGCAAGTGCGTTGCAGACAAAACACGAACCGGTCTAACCAGTTTCTACACATAACCGTCCATTACCTACAACAACCCTCTCATTTTTAAACATCCTAAAAAAAAGTGTATGATTAAACTAAGTTTTTAGTTCAAAGCTTTACAGCTTGTCTTCTTTGGTTCACTGTGTAGGCCTATATTAAAACGCATACACAGAGATTAACTGAATAAAAAATTATTGGAAAATTATCATTTTAATTTAATGCAATAGAACTTAAGTTTAATTTTTTTTTAATTTTAAATAATGTAATGTAACATTGTGCAAAAGACACAAATTTCGTAGTATATATAGGCCTATAATTACAAGGTTCAGAAAAATTGTGTAACAACTTACCCTTACTATATAAGACTACTATATAAGACTTCTTGATCTAACAATACAATGTAACATTTCCATCTAAACTCAAGAAAACAATGTTTGAACATTAAATTTGAAGGATCTATTAGTACAACATTACACGAAGTGCTGGGTAAGTACCATGATGGCCCACCAACTTATTATTGGTCTTGAAAGGTGAATGAGAATGTTGATGCAATCTGTTAGTTGATTTCCTGTTACAGTACATATTAAAATTGACTCAACTTGTAGGCATATGTAAAATTGATTTTACCAGTAATATCTGGTTATTTCTAAAAAGATTGAGTAATGTGGCTAAATTGTATTCAATGAATGTGTTGTATAGCCTACTGTCCTTGAGATTGTAACGGCCATTTTGGATTGAGAACAATGTAAAAAGCGTGAAGAGATTACTCGAATATATTAGAAAACTATGCATATAAAGTTTAGTTTTTGTAAACGAAAATGGAGGTTATATTGGAAATAATACTAGAGCTGTTTTTACTTTCCCAAATATATTTAATATTGAGAAAGTTATTTGATGGTTCAAAAAATCTAATTTGGGAATGTGTGTATTAACTGATCGACTTCTCATTCGATCGACAACGCAGTTCCTGGCGGGAGGAACTGGTAATAATTTCTTTCATTTAATACAAATATACGTAAACTGTAAACATGACCTGACAGTTCTAAACCGTTCGTCTAAAATGGTTAATTTGCATTCAATATTGTCATTAAGCTAATAAAATCAGACCAAGTTAGACAGTTTAATATGGTTATGGTTCGGATTAAATGAATAAAACGTTAATATGTAGGCAATATTAAATGAAATGCTGTAATTATAGATTTTACTTACCTGTGAATTACTACAAAATTAAGGTTCATAAAACCATTGAAAAAAGATATTAAATTTTCTAAAACATAATACTTGAAAGACCGAAAAGAACCCTGCATGAAGACGATGGTCAATGTTTTTAGAACGGCTATTTGTCTGTATGTACTAACTGGTGTGACCATTTGTCTGTGCGCGCGGCTCTGACCCTACTAGCCGTCCTGTAAAAGTAGGGCTCGCTCACCCCACTATGTTTGTCTACCTTTCGCGAGACATAATTACAGTTTACAAGATTTGTAGTGCATATAGAAACATGATGTTTACATCAAAATCTTCTGCGTTTAATGAGAAAGGTTGTGACGTTAATTGTTGATAAAAAAAGATAAACATTATTGTTCCTTTTAATTTAATTTGTGTTTGAAGTTGTCATGTTAGAATTTTTTCGGCAAAACTAATTTGGTGTATTGGTCAAATTTATTTTTTACCTGGATGAAAACGATAAAATAAAGGTACGCTATTTAGGAAAACTGGTAACCTGTTTACATGGAAAAAAAAACTTTAAACTAATAAACTAAAACAAAAAATTCCTTGCTTATCTGGGGAGGGAAAAAAAACAAATTTTATTGTTTTACGTCCTTTAAAATAACAGTACTAGCAAAGTTTTTACTTTGTTTTTGTAAATGAGCGATAACCACTCCCCTCTCCTCCCCCGCGTCATAGCCAGCCGCGCGCACAGACAAATAGTCCCATCAGTAATGTACAGGGGAATTATACCTCATACTGACCTAATTTCCCACTACTACCTTCCCCCCCACAGGGTTACAAAGTCCCGAACTTCCCACCAATTGTCGATCCAGTAATACGTCACTGAGAGGACCCTGTGATTTTAAATTTGCGTCAGAAAATTGTATTCTATTTTTTATCTCAGAAAACATGTTTGGATATCTTTTAATGCACATAATGAGATATTGAAGTTGTACCAAGTACGGGCAAAAATTTAAAGTTTACCGGACTTACTGGTTAAGGAACTTATGCAGCCGTAACCTACATACGAAATTCCTGATGGTAACTCCCGAACTTCCCTCCATCTGTCCTTCCAGTGAAATTTCTATTAGCGCTATTTAGCACAAATGCGTAAACCGATTTTAATCAAATTTGCTACCTATGTAAACATTTATTAATTTTAAATTAATTGACTTCAAAGCTTATACGTTTTTACCTGCTAGTATTATTAATTTCTTGAAACGTAAGAGCGATAACCCACTCCACAAAACGAGATGACGCACCCTCTTTCCTCCAACCGTAAATATTACGTAATATATATTTTCTACGAATCATTGCGGAAATCCCGGATAGGTTATTTTGTGGTTGGAGTTTAAACAACATCTAAGAAACCTGTTGCGAGTCTGCAATTATTTACAAACTTATTTTTACATATAACTGTCCCTCATTGCTGGTATTTATAAGCTATTGCATCATGTTGCACTTAATGTACAAATCATATAAGTGTCAATCAACTAAAGGAACTGTAATAAAATAAAAATGCCAAAAAGTTAGATTGTTCCTTATAAAATGAATTGTGTTAAGTTATGATTGGCCCTTGTTCTTCAATTTTGTCCATTTTCACCATTAAAACACTAGAACTGACTAGCAAGATTTCCCAGAATGACAGGACATTTTTATCCATTTTGTATCGTTTTTAATTTTTTTTTTAAAACAGTTTTTATTTGAAACCCAACTTGTAATATACAGTTTAAGAGAAATGTGTATATATTATGATTCGTCTATGTAATCAAAATTTTAAAAATTAAATATTTTGGAGTTAGTGTCACAAATCAAAAAAAAAAAGTTCAGTAACCGACGCTGAAACGCCACTAAAACGCATATTACATACGGACTTTTTTTTTGAAATATACAAAGTTTTGTAATGTAGTTGTGAATAAAACTGTATATCAAAAATATCAATTTAGAAAATCTAACAAAATGGCTGACAAAGCTAAGGAGATTTTTACGTTTCTTATTTGGATGTACAGTACAAACAAAATTATTCCAACACTGTGAAACTGCAACATACAAAAAGAAAGTCCGGATTTTTTTCTTTCCAACCATATAAGAATTATTACCAATCTCTAAATATTATTAATCAAAATTATATGGAAATGCCACTTTGAGTTTCGTCGCCGTAATGGTCTAGCAGAATGTCTGTACACGACAAACTATAAGAGTGACGATAATTTGAAAGACAGAATGAAAGAGAAAGATAAATACTTTAAGATAGTGTCAATGTATGCCACTTTTAGCGATTATTTACATATTATTTATTAGGTTTTATGAACTTTTGATTATATGAAAGTTTGGAACATTACTTTTACAATGCTACCTAATTTATTGCGGTAGATAGATTTTTAGTTGTGGAAATGTTGATTGTTCTCAACGATAAAATTTTAGGATATTTTAAAACCACTTCGCTTACACAAAGCGTTGTCGAAGGGCACACTTTGAGGGTAGAAAAAGGACCACAAAAATACATGTAAACAATTCGATTCACAATAATGTACACATGGTGATTTCCTTAAGTTTTAATGAAGTCCATCAGTTATAGGTAATTGTTGAAAATGAACCAGAAACACCGCCTTAAAAAAATATTTAAATAAGACCCAAAACTTGTATCGGTGTCATAAACATTGTCCTCGTATTTTTTCTCGTTTTTAAAAGCGTAAAACATTTCGGTCATTATCGCCTTACAAAAAAAACATCACAAAATAAAGACCTCTAGCCTTCCAAATACTCTAATAACCTCAAAGTCGGAAACAAACAAAAGTTGGTCCAGAGAGACCGGATAGGAAAGATGAAAGAGAAAGGTTTAACCCGACAAAATGTGTATATCCAACTAGTTTCCCTCGGGATAATCAAATCCGTAACTCGCTAAAGTGTATCCCTGAGGGTACAACATGGTTATAGATATGTCTACGGCAGTTTTTATTTGCTACTTTGGGAATTAAACAAGAACAGCAGTACCAGTAGGGCAGATCCATGCAGACCTCCTCTGCACTCATACAGACTCTTTTTGGCCGCACGTAGCATCGTCCTTTTTTCTAAAGACAGTCTCACAGGAAAACAAATATTTTTTAACAATATTAGTTGGTAGAATATTATTCAAGGAAATCTCCCGTTTCCCACCATAAATATAAAACAAATTTTGTTGTAGTACAAAAATGTTTTTTAAAGCTTGCAGTGAATTTGAACTTTGAAGGTATTTGAAAGTCCGAGAGACCAGTGATCTGAGCGCCCCATCTTCAGTTAACAAAGGTCAGAAGGCTTGGGGGGGGGGGTCTAGGGGCTTTTTAGTGAGTAGTACATTTTTCTGCAAAATGTTATTTCTAAGAAAATCTATGATAGGTTGGGTTAGGTTAAGTTCGAAATTGACATGTTTAGTCACTTTACTATAGTTTCTAAAATTTAGTTCGAAGATTTAAAATAACACTAATCAAAGCATAAAACAGATGTTTTTACGCTTTTTCCGAAAAGATTTATTGAAACCTGTTTTATCGTGTATTAATGTTGGCCTATGTACCATTGACAAACGTAATAAACCTTTAGGCAGAGTGTCAGTTAGCAACATGTATAAGAGTGCAAGAAGGAAAAGGATGTAGCAGTAAAATGTGCTACTCAGCTGTTAGATCTGCCAAAACTCTTCTGACATTTGTCAACTGGCGCTCAGACTTCGGCGGACACAATTGTTTCACTTCACGGGTTTAGTTCTTCACACGTGAGTAAATTTTCGAACGCAATCTGTGTAACCAATTTTGAGAAATTACATATTTTAAACAAATTCATGAGCGAGGGGTTGTTTTTAACCGGTTTTTATGGAGAGTAGGTGATCAATACGTTTTGTTTAGTCCTTAAAGGATACGCTAATACTTGTGCAAAATTGGATTAACATCGTGAAAGCTGAATTTCAAAAAAACGTAATTCTATTGTTTCCTTAGGGTTATCGTAGAAATGAATAAAAAGGTCCTACATAAATGTAATTAAAATCTGTCTACGCGTTTGGGCTGTAAAGAACATCACGTAGATCTATCCAAGTACGATGACATCTAAGTCAGACAGACAGACATCGACTCAGGGGACTTCAAAATGAATATATCCGTAAGAAAATATAACGAAACTTTTATTAATATATTGGAGAGTAACAAATGTTTTTACAATTACATTCGCATTAGAAAGCACACGTGTAGAAATATTAAAACAATCGTCTCTTTTGGTCTTAAAAGACATTAAATGTCATAAAAACTATTCAGTATTGTTTTATGACCGTAAAGTATTTCATTTTTATGACCGTAAACATAATACAACTGGCAATTAAATGGAGTTTATCTTTAACAAAACAACAAATCAATAATATTATAAAGAAAACAAAGAATCCACAAACAACAAACCAACTTAATGGGCGCCATTATGGTGCATACCCAGCCCGATCACACATTGTAATAGTAAAGATCCTCTAAAAGTAACGCCCAGAAGTTAGTCTCTTGGGCCTTGTAGAAAAATGTTAATTGAACCTCTTATTTTTGTATATCACTATTCTTTTGATGTCGTCTATTTTCTTGTTAGGTTAGGTTAGGTTGATCGTAGAGACGTTGTTGATATCATATTACTTGCAGAATTGAAATCTACAAATGTTTATCCTAGTGTGTTAAGTTAATTAACAAACGAGATATGAACAAAATACTGTTAAAAATGGCCGCTATTTTGACATTTCGATTTTTCTATATTACAATATGAACAGACTATACCACCTTTCTGTGGTCTTTAACGTGCTTACGCACAGAAACAATGACAACGGACGGATGGTATGTCGAAAATAATTTTGTTAGTTTCCTGAGGTCATGAAAAGTGAGTCTGTCGGAAAACCTAACCTAGTAGCTAAACTTATCCTATACTTCGTATATTGGATATTTAAAACCAAAACAGCTTTAATAATCGAGATTATGATGAATAAACTACTGTAACGTACAATTCAATGACATAGTCATTATACTCAGAAGATTACAGGTAAACTTGCTTTTATAACTTGCAGGTAACCTGTTTTATAGTTGCAATAATTGACTACTATATTCTATTTATAATCTTAAAACTGGTTTTTATTTTTGTCATCTATTCTATAATCAATTAAAGCTAAGTAAATTAACTTGATGAAACAATGTGGGAAGTATTGAAAATCGACGCTCAGAGATGCAAGTTTTAAATTATTTAAAAAGCTCAAACGCCTTTAAACTCCTTAGCTCCTTATCAAAGAATACCCACGAATAAAAAATCTTAAAATTGTGTATAAAATCCGAAAACATCTAATAATAGGGGTTCCATAAATAATTTAAAAATTATATTTGAAAATGGCGGCCAATTTTAAAAACGGGTTATTAAATTCCAAGAAAAAATAACAAACGTCCCCATTTAAAGGTGTTCAGAGGATGAATTGTTTATAAGAGGCCAAAAGTACATATGTACATCATATATGTATTTGTAAGAGGAAAAGGAGCTAGCAAGGTGGAAAATAAACTTTTTCATTCATAAAATTTCAACAACTTAAACAATAAACTTTTATTCGTACACACCTTTATATTTTAGTGAATTTATAAATGAATGTTAAGAAAATTTCAATTTTTCAAGTCACAGAAAAAATAAATTCTTTTATTTTGATTTTACAGCGTCCTAAATTCCCTTTTGTTTAGATTTATTAACAACTTTTGATTTTGTCTTCCCTCTTTTTTCCATTTATAGAAACTGCTATATAACAGAAAATATGCGTTTCTCAAAAAAACTTTTATCGGACATGGACCCCCCCCCCCCCACGTCAATTTTAAACATTCCAATGTCGACATTTTAAATTAAGTATTATAGATTTGTTTACAGATTTTGATTTTCCCTTCTACCTATTTGAACTTTTACAAACGCTTATATATCAGAAAATTCGCATTATTGAAGAAAAAATGTCAAAAGTAAAATGTTTTATTATGGGAAAATTATCTAAAAAATATTTTCTAAAAAAACTTTAAATATTCGAACGTCCAAATTCCTTTTTAAATAAAATAAAAACTAACCTGTATACTTCCCTTAAAAAGTGAACTGTAGTTTGTACCACAACCCAACTTTTTCAATATGACTAGTAGAACTAAAACTCCCATTTGATAAACACTCCTAACTAAACGTGAAACTCTGTATAGAAGATCCACCGAGCTACTAAATGTGATTTTAGTTAATGTACAAATCTTGGCATTTTGATTATTCAACAATGAACAAACAAGGAAGACCTTACGAAGGACGTGCGATAAATATAAAAACTGCTGCTCCTGACACACTTAGTGAAAGAACATGGCACACATTTTACTGGTAAAATAAATTAAAAGAAACTGAAACCCATTTTGGGGTTTTTTTTTACCTAAAACTCACGAACCAGCTTTTCTTTTTTAATAGACAACGACCAATACATTTTGCTTGGGTCCTTTGAGGCTGCACCTACGCAAAACTGTTACAGCCAATATGAAAAATTGTAACGTGTGTTTTCTTATAGCAACTACATTCATTGATAAAAATGTAAAAACACTAAGATCTGTCGACGTTATAAATCTGTGCTTTTTTTGTTTATTATTCAGGAATGGGCAAACCAGGAAAACCTTAAAACAACGTGCGTTCAATATTTTTAAAAAACAACTGGTGTTCCTGACATGCTTACACAAATTATAATAGACCTACGCTACATTGCATAATAAGCGCTAGTCAAGGTAATAGGAAATAATTCCTGATATATTCAAACACGAGCATTTCGACCAATCTTGACACGTGAAACGCGAAGGATGTAAGTGTCAATAAGATGGCATAAAACGTTTGCTCATTCGCCCTCAAAACCAAATAAAAATACACCTTGCTCGAAAATTGTCAGTGTAAAAATGAAAATGACTACGTCTTTGAAAAATATTTAAATAGCATTACAAGTAATTCACTTGTGTCATCAGCATAAATCGAACTTTTAATTTGCGGCAGTTAGATTCATTATAGCTTTTCGCGAATTAAGTTTTGCGCGTTTGATTTGGGAACGTTGATGAATCCGTCAGGACGTTGATTATACAGGGTGTCCTGATAAAAGTGGATTGGCTATTCATTTTCGGATTATACTACATCAAAACGAACAAAAAAGTCAAGTAACATGTAGCTAAATTCCGCTTCATTATCCGACTCCTCGCCTTCGACTACTCACCATTTTATTCTTTTACAAAAAACCATTTTAGCCTCAGAAATAGATAAGCTGAGATCAGATTTGATATAAGCATTTTGTAGTTTATCTTTTACAAGTTTACACGCAAAGCCGTTACTTTCAAAATTTTCAAAATTGCAGCAGTTAGCAATTATAAAGTTAACCGGTTTGGAGATATTTGACGTTAAAAATTTAAACAAGTGTCATTTTTTAAATTATAAAAATAAAGTCTTTGCGTTTGGTATACTTGTAACATACAAAATGCTTATACCAAATCTGAACTCAATAGTTTCTATAATGGTTATTTGTGAATGAAGCGGAATTGGACTATAATGCTGACATTGTTTGTTCATTTTGATGTATATAATTCGAAAATAAATCCAGTCCACCTTTTTCAGGACACTCTGTATACAGGATGATGCTTTTATCGTAAACTATTAATCTGATGAACAACTTTAAATGGGGGACCGCTCTTATTTTTTCATATAGCTTAAAAATCTGTTTTGCGAACTTTGAAAAATAACGCTAATTCCCAATATGGTTACAACTTTGTAATTTCTTATGGGGATCCCTATTTTTATCGTGTTTTCTGATTTTGTACAAAACTTTAAGACTTTTTTATCCTTGGCTATCTTTTGATAAACCGTTACTTGTTTAGGAGTAACGGGCGTATTGTTTCGAACATTTGAATCATTTTATAGAAGGCGATTTTCCATAATTTCCTATTGTTGAATAAAAGATAATAATGTGAGTAGTCATAGTCTAGGATGTGTAAATACTAATCTAGGAATACAAATAAAACAAATAAAAACTTGCTAGAATCAAGAATAAACCAAAAATAAGTTAGCAATTTAGAAGATATTAAATAGCTTGAGAAAGTAATGTTTAAATATTCAGACTATTACTTGTTGCAATTTTTTAATGTAGAGTCCTACATTACTATTTAGACATCTTAAACTACACCGACTTACATTTTTATCTAAGTTCAAAAAATAGGAAGTATGGAAAATCGCCTCCTGAAAAATTTTCTAACGTCAAATGTTCGAAACTTTAAGCGCCAATTGCTCCTGCCATAAAAGTTTGTATGGAATCCAAAACATCTTAAAAATAGGGGTTCCTTTAAAAAATTTAAAGGCAGTCACATTGGAAAAAGGTAGTATTTTTAAAGTTTTCAAAAAAGATGTTAAAGTTTTATAAAAAGTAGCAAAGGCTTACCAGAGTAACAAAGTTTATTATCAGATTAATTCTTCACAATAAACCAATACTATCCAGGATAAAAAACTCAGCATATATATATAAAGGTGTTAGGGATTATGTTTTTAAACATGTATGAAAAATCCAGTCGATATCTCATAGGGCTTAAAAGATCTTGAGAAATCCGAACGCACGTTTTGTCCCTGAAATTCCCTTTACGCTAGAATTTCAGTTAGAAAGGACAGTGAACGTTTAAGAGTTTGTGTTGGACGTTGGTGAATTAGTCAGGATATTTGATTTTACATCATTGGGACTATAGATATTGATGAATCCGTGGTAACATATTTTTAAAACTCTTCGGGGGTTGGATTTGCAAAAATAAAAACACAACAAATACATTCTACTCTCATTTTCAACGTTCAGCTTTTCAGTAGGGGAAGTCAGTAAGCAATGTAAATCAAATTGTTTCAGAGCTACTAACCATCATGAAAACATCATTACGACGTTCATTGAACCATAGTTTTACCCGATAGTATTTCCCTGCTGAATTTTACGAATGTGTTACAAGTTTCTTAAGTTATACTATTATCAAACTGGGAATGCTGCTAAACGAAGGGTCGCCTCACTTTACCGCACGCGCAGTTACCTACTGTCCTTCACTTGATCATTTATTTAATTTGATATTTTAAAATAAAATCTACAATATATATATTTTTATTCTAAACTTCATTAAGAGAAAAATGAGACCAAACAATTAATAATTTACTTTAAAAGAGTCCAAAATCAACAATGTTTGCTACAAAATGAATGACAGTATGATGACTAATAAGTGTGAATAAACAACACTATCGTATTATCAAAAAATATATACTTTTCGATTTTAATAAAACAAATGACCACAATATAATAATAGTATAAAACATAATTTGTACTTTATTATTTACATTATGATAAACCGTATATGAATAAATATGTATTAAAACGATAATATTGGCATTTACACAATTTATTTTTTGTAAATTTAACATTTGCTCATCTAAGCAACAGTAATACAGAGAATAATGTTGAAAACAGTTAAAATTCCATACTAATATTGAAAATATAACTTTTTTTTTAATGCAAAAACATATATTTCTAGTTATAAACATTGTGATAAGGTATGCATTCAATAAACATTTATAGTACTATTTATATATTGTAAATAAAAACATTGTTGATTTTGGGCTATAATTCAGTAAATATTTTTTTTTTTTTTTTTTTGGTCTCGTTTTTCTTGTAATTATGTATAGAATAAAAATACATTATAAGTTTTATTTTCAAATATCAAATGAAATAAATTGATGTTTTATAAAGTTAAGCCAGTAGGGTGACTCATACGGGTGAATTGGGTGTGAGTCACCGGACACCCTAATAGTCTACGCTTGTGTGAGTGAAGCGACCCTTCGTTCAGCCGCATTTCCAGTTTGATAATAGTATATTAGAAGTCATCACCAATATCCAGATAAGAAATGTACAACTAAAATATAATGGAGGTTTAAAATGGTAAAAACTAACCAGTTCAGATATACAGTGTGTCCCACGACGAAAATAGTGTGTAGACGCTTTTGATTTTCTATTAATTGGTTATTCCTCAACCGATTCTTTTGAAACTTTACATACTTTTTATTAAAGTTATTACAAGAAATTATTTTTCCATTTTCACGAAAAACAAATTGGTTTTTATTATTTTTGTTTTCTGTAGATCAAAGGATAATCGAATTATTAACTAAAAAAACATTAAACATTTTAAATTAAACTAGTAAAAAATTATAAAATGTATTTGTTAATATGTAATTTTTATGGAAAACAAATTATAAAATATTATAATTAGTGCCAAAAATACGAGTCACAATTCATTTTGAAACTGTTAAGAGAAAAATTGTCATTTTTGATACATTTTTGGGGGCAATTGATTTTATTATTATTTGCAATTATCATAACTCCATTGCTTTAGATAATTCTAGGGTGTTAGGTAATTACTAAGAAATTATGTTTTTTGTTTTTTGTCGAAAACTGCGCTATCCTTTGACTTAATAAAAACAATTTATTATTCGCGAAAAGGAGAAAATCTTTTGTCCCTTTAAAATGTTTTGTAATGTTAATAACATTCAACATATCATAACTGTCCACCATACTTGAAAATATACAAAATAAATTCTTGATTTTCTGGTACACTAATAAACAATTAGATAAATCATGCGTACACCAAATCTTTACTAAATATTTATTTCCAAAGATAGAATTCTTTTTTATTTTGTAAAAACACTGACGGGAAACAAAACTTTTCTGTTTTAATTCTACAATCAGCTCCCGAAATCTTGCAATGCAATTTTGAATCACCCTGTATACTATAAACCCGTAAACACTGAAAACAATGTTTTATAAACAAGACAGAATAGAGGGCCGCCTTCTGTCAAATATTTAATTTCGACACAATGTAGCAGTAGTAAAACAACTTTCCCTTTTCGCGAAATAAGACTTGTTTGTAAAACAAAGCCGACCACGACCTCCTGGTTATTCTGGTTTTTTAAAGTTATTGAAGAGCGATTATGTATAACATTAACATAGTTTACACAAACATTTGTCATAATTTGTGTAAATATAAATAATAGACATTTAGGGAAAGTTTATTTTAAACAGTTGGTACAGGTTTTTAACCTAAATAATTGACGACGGCTAGGCCTTAAATGACCTATTAGAGTCTCCACTCGCTTCCTTTTTGTCAGCACCTAACGGGGCTCCAAGCTAAACATATGCAAAGGGCCTTCCACTCGCTAAGCACGTGATGGTGACCCTCCCCTTGCGTATATATCAATTCTTGGAATATCAAGGTCACAATAACTTCGCTATTTGTCATCGTAGAGATGTTGGGTTGTTATAATTAAATGCGAAATTGGAATCTACATCTAACTTAGTGTGTTTACAAGTTGAATAACACGACATATGAAGTAAAAACTGTTTAAAATGGCCACCATTTTGAATTTTTGATTATCTGAATATACCGATACAATGTTGTTGAGCACTGTGGTGAAATTCACAATAATGTAGATATGTAAGTTTAGATTTAGTTTAGTTTAGAAGCAAGACCCTCCGATGATGATAACCATGTTATCGAAATGTACATCAGGGCATTTAGTGGGAAAAAATAAATAAAGAACACTTAATCGAATAATTGTGTTTTATTTTAAAGTTTCCAGTGATTGTGTGGTTAGGGGTAAATTTTGAATCATTATTCTGAATATACCGAATTCAATGTTTTCGTCTTAAATTTTTATGGCCGCTATCGGGCTTACTTAGGATGGTATTTGTGAAACACCAAATATTAAAAGATTGAACAATGAGTCATCACACGTGTTAAGTTCTTTCAAAACAATTCATAGATGAATCATCGATACCTTATCAGCCTATATAAAGAACCGCTTCTATTTGTGCCAGTGGCTATAAAGCCAGATTTAATGCTTGCACATTTATACATAATTCTTCATGTACACAGGCTAATCATTTTATCTTTACTACCATTGGTATTAGCAAACTATTGATCTGTCTTTAAATGGAGAATTTTTATTACTTTTCATGCTATTTAAAAATCCGTTTTGCAAACTTATAAAAATGGCCGCCATTAACCAATATGGCGACCAACTTTAAAATTTCTTATAGAAATCCCTTAATTCTACACAAAATTATAAGATTTTTTGTAATTCTTTGATAATCCCATTCGTTTAGCAGTTAAACACGCTTAAACTGTTAATATATTATATAATATATTAATGGTTACTGAATTGTTTGTCTCAGATCTCACAAAAACCGATTTTAAAACTTATACGCTACGGATTTCTTATTGTGTGTTTAAATTAAGTTTTAATTGTCCTACGAAAAACTATATTTATGATTCCCCACTGTAATTTATTTTCAAAATATTTTTTTCAAGTTAGAAGGAAGGGGAGACAAACACTTTAAATTTGGCCTAGCGCTAACATATTAGTTTCATTGTCATATATATATATATATATATATATATATATATATATATATATATACATATTCGTAATCAAAATAACTTCTAGTTTTATTTCATCCCTCAACACACATTTTTTAATTTCAACTCTATGGTTTTTGCTCCCGAACTAACCAAGCTCATATTTTTGTTACCGCTATATTTTTCCTACGTCTGGGACAATACAAAGAATACTAAAACAAATTTGAAATATATAGGACGGGTTGGAAGTCTTGTTTACGGGTTGCGATTTACAGCCAGCCAGAAATCAAGTAGCACCCATAAGATCAAAATACATAACTGATTTTTTTTTTCTTAAATCGACTCTGAGTTTTATTAAATATAACTCAAATGAAGCCTCTAAAGACCCGAATACAACTTCTTGGTTGTCATCATACAAAATATATCGGTTTCAAAATTACACATTACTCGAGGGGGTAATGGACCGCGAGATTTAAACCACAAGGGGAAAAAACAAATACGATTAAAATGTCTCAACATAACAATTTTATAAAAATCGGTCCTCACAACCGATGGCATGCTATAACGTTATTAAAAAAAAACTTTTAAAACGTTAAAGGGCAACCCTAGAACTGATATGTGGGATTTCTCTTAAAAGCAGACCATTTTTAAATATTTCTTTTTTCCCCCAAAATAGTTATTTTATCCTAAGCCAAACTTGTAATATATAACTTTTTAGAGAAATGTGCATCTATGTAGTTTAAAAAAGTTAGGATTTTTTAATTAGTATGTCAGGAATCAAAAAATATTCAGTAACTTAGCCAAAATGCATATATATATATATATATATATATATATATATATATATATATATATACCAACACATTTTTTTTTTTAAGATATACAAAAGTTTTGTAATGTAGTTGTGAATAAAAGTGTACACAAAAATAAAACAATTTAGAAAAAGTTCATTGGAAATCTCACAAAATGGGCAAGACAAAATGAAAGATATTTCAGTTTCGAATGTAAAACTTTGGTTGTACACTACAAACAAAATTATTGCAACACAGTGAAACTGCGATATACCAAAAGAAAGTCCTGAATTCGCCTTTCCAACCACATAAGAACTATTATCAAATCCAAATAATACTAATCGATATTTGAACTCTCGTTTTCGACAAAATTTTGTCGAAGCGTAAATTTGAGTTTCGTCGCCGTCACAGTCTAGCAAAATGTCTGTACAGGGAAATTTATAAAGTGACGATAATTTGAAAGGCATAGAACGAAAAGGGGAAAACAAATTAATGGTGTTAATGTAGAATTGAAAAATCAATAAATGTTGAAAAAAATAACAAGTGATGTATTTTGTATTCTGCTTCGACAAATGTTGAAGTTTAAGCGGTAGCTGCAAGACACGCTGCCTTTAGTGATTTATTATAACATTATTTATTACGTTTTATGGACTTGGTTATATGAATATGAAAGTTTGAAACATTTGCTTTACAATGGTACTGTACTACTGTAATTTATTTCGATAGGTCGATTTTGAATGGTCGGAGTGTTGAATGTAAAAATCTGGTCGAGTCGACTGCCATCTGAAAACCACTTTATATCGACTCACGAAATATTCCAGCGAAAAACACATGATTTGTAACCCATTACTGACATACCTCAATAATTTGCTCATGAAAAAGTTCTCTCGTAATTATCTCTGTATATTTTTTAAACATTTTTCTAGAAACGAAAATAAATTATATAGGCTGTACCAAAAATATGTGTCCTAACTTCGAGAAGTGATTGAGCGCATAAAAATAAAAGTTTTTTTTTAAACATATACTGTATCCGAAAATACTTCGTCATAGTCTATCGGTCATTTTGTGTTTTTTGGAAAAAAAATATTTTTAAAATTACTAAAATTTCGAGACGAAATTTGATATATATATATTTTGTATGCTACTTTTTACCAGTATACAAGAATCAAAACTGTATCTTATAAGTTTTCAAAATGGTAGCGATTTTCTATTATTTTAGAAATATTTAATGGTCGCCATTATGACAATATACAGGATGAATCAGACCACCCGTACGCAGTATATAGCGACTGAAACCAAATGAGCCACACCCTTCGTTTTTAACCTAAACCCCTCTACTTCGACCCTAGAGAATTCAGTAAAAATGTTTTCAAATCTCAAAAATCCTCCAAAAGTGTTTTGGGGGTGGGGAATTGTTTGTATTTTTTAAAATTTGAACATTTTGAGTAAGGGACAATTTAAGCACATTTTTGGAAAGGGTATATTGGCACTAAACTAGGATATAAATTTGGTTTATGTTATGTGGTAACAATAAAACTAACTATGAAACACAACTTTTTGACGTTTTGTAACACCCTGTACATACGCAACAAGATAAATTAACACCTTTTTGAAAAATGATCAGTGAACAGACCTTTAAAATGAGGTATCACTTGACCTACCTTTATATTTGAAAAAAAAAATTCAAAAACAACCCCCAACCCAAAAAAAGACTTTTAGGGCATTATACGTTAAAACGAAGACTGTAGCTCATTTGGTTCAGTCGCTATACATTGCTGGTGGTCTGATTCACCCTGTATATTGTCAAAATGGTAAATATAAGATAAATTTTCCCGCTACGCTGGGTAAAACGTAGCATAAACAATGTGAACACCAAATTTTTACTCGAAATCTTAATAACTTTTAAAGCTATCTTTTTCCCAAATAAAATCAAAAAAGCCAATAGACGGATAACGGTACCTCTTATATATGTTTATAGCAACTTCTTTCTTTATTCTATAAAATCACTTCCGAAGTAAGGACACATTTTTTTTTAACATCCTGTATAAATATGAACCATTTCCAAATTGTATAGAAACACACAACACAACCGATATCCACTTTTCTAATCACTATCGATATTTTGCTTATCACCGGTCACCTCGTCAAATGATACTACCGCCTGATCTAATAAACGCCCTTGGTCACACCCAACTGATTTGTTTACATTGTCGTTTAAAGGGGAAAACCTCGCGGTCATCATCGCCTAACAAAAAGAACATAAAATAAAGACCTAGCCCTAATAGCTTCAGGGTCGGAAAACATTAGTTGGTCAAGATTGGACAGTTGGATAGACATGATTGGAAAAATTAAAGAGAGAGATCTTACACAAGATTACACGAAAAAAAAGTCACCACTGGATTGTCAAGGACGTACTCCTCGAGAGTAACCTATGATTTTAAAAATCAATTGAATATTCACATTTCAAAATTTGAACGAAATCGGTAAAGCCGGTTTTGAAATAGATTTTGCATAACCGCTAAATTGACATATTTTTTTCCCCTTTAAATAAGTCACAAAACGTTTATCATAAAATGGCAACCAATAAGTTTTATTTGGGTCCTTCAAGGCTACATTTTAGTAAATAAATCAAAAAAGGTTTCAACATCTCCTAAAATATGGAAACGGCAGAATATATACTCCTGAAATGAGAAGCTCTGGAGAGGAAAATATGCATGATATTGGGATTAACAGGATAGCTCCACAGAAGTTGGAAGCCTAGCGAAGCAGATTCTAAGACTTACAAAAGACATAGTACGAACCTGAATCGACTAGGATAATTGAGAGTGCATAGAAAGTCTTTTAGGCTGAGTATCTCGTTTATCACATAACTTAAAAAATACCATAATACCGCCCATCTTATTTTTATGTTGTTTTAATGTTTGGTTTTATTTCAAGTAGAATGTTTACCAAGAACTCATGTGAAATGAGTAAATTAGACTCTTCAGACGGCCAAGGTCATTCAGTTTGTCTTTGTAAATTTTTTAAAGTAATCTTAAAATAATTTTTTTACGCTTTAATTATAATTTATTTTTTCTGAAGAGTATTTAGAGCTGTGATATTTATAATAAAGACGTATTTTGAAAGGCGCCATTTTTATATAGGTTACGTTTTGTAGTAGTCTACACCAAGGACTGTTACGTGACGAATCATAGGAAGTTACTACGGCGTTCCACACCATTGGCAAGGACGTTCTGAGAATCCAACCAAATAACTGAATCGAGACCGAATTTTGTAGAAGACCTTCATGGTAGATTTGTCAACTGCGGTTATCGAATACTTATTACGTAGCAATGGTATTACACGAGCGTGTACTTCTCCCACAAATTCTGTCACATATAAATTTTATTTTATAGGCGAAAAACCTCTCTCGGTCATCATCGAAATATAAAAACAGAGCGTAAACTAAATACCCCTAGCCGTCGAATAATCTAATAGGATTGGTAAAGAACAAAAGTTGGTTAACAGAGACCAGATAAGAAAGATGAAAGAGGGGGAAAATGTATAAAAAAGTAATCAAAAATCTAATTTCTGTAGTTGTCAAACAAAAAAGTGAAATGGACGATGAACACTTTATTTGAAAGAAATAATTACATATTTAAATAAAACTAAACTTGCCTCGCTTGTGCCATAAACGGTCCCTACGGCAATCGTATTTAATTAAAAACAAGATTTAATGATCCCTTATGTTTCTTTACTTGCGATTTTGCACATAAATTTGTCATCTTCACATTTCACTAAAATTCGAAAGAAATCGGTAGAGCTGAATATAAGATATTATGTAGGTCTATTTAATAGTACAATGGCAGATTATTTGATAACTTACGAACCGGCATTATTGTAAAGATGGCGACCATTAAGTTTTGTTTGGGTCCTTAGAGGCTACACGAAGCGTTTCCAGACATGTTTATAGGAACTTTATTAACCGTATAAACCACTCCCTGAATTATCTCTGCATATTACAGAACTATTTTAACGCCCTATAAGTTTACCTATTTTTCTATGATTCTTGCTCACAGTTATAATTAATGACAAATATTTTTTTAAAAAGAAGATTGGTTTGCAAAGAAAGTTGCTACAATATATATATATATATATATATATATATATATATATATATATATATATATGAAAGGTTTTGTAGCACCTTTCTTTGCATACCAAACTCAATCTTTTTTTAAAATATTTCTCATTAATTTTTAATAAAACTTATACATAGTAGTTTTTATATATAGTTTTTTTTAATAAAAAATATATATAGTTTCGGAGGAAAAGGTACATAAAATAGCATTGTCTGTAGAGAGCTTCATGTCCCCTTTAAAGGTTTTTGATCAAGTATTGGTCAAGTGTAGCCTTTAAGGATCCAAACAACCCTCTTTTACCAACTATCCGCCATTTTGTTTTGTTTTACTAAATAATTCATATCTCTAGAACGGCATAACCGATTGAGTTGAAATTTTGCACTGTACTGATAAATATAAGGACCAAGTTTGAAGTAAATAATCAACTTTTCAAATAAAGGGCCATTTAAATTATTAAATGGCCGCCATTTTGAAGCGGATGATCAGAACAAGTTGATTATTTTTTTCAAACTAGGTCTTTATATTGATGACTACCGTGCAAAATATGTTAGGCCGTTTTAGAAATATAAATTATTTTGTAAAAAAAAAAAATAATAATAATAATAAAATAATTTTTAAAAAAATGCAAATAAATAAATTTAAAAAAAAAATTGAATGTATAGGATTTTGTTTAATTTATTTTGACCCATATAACCACTCTGAATTATCTCCGCGCATTACAGAAACACCCTGTATAGTGTCCAGAAAAATATAAATTCATTTTCGAATAATATGAATCAAAACGAACAAAAAAATGTTAAATAACATAGGCCTATAGTTGAATTCCGCTTCATTATCCTTCTATCAGCCATTTTGTTCTTTACAAAAAAACGTAATAACTTATAACTCCAGAAATAGATAAGATATTAAGTTTAGAGTTGGTATAAGCATGGCGACCTAAAAATGTTTTAAGTTAACACTTTTAAAGACATTTGACGTAAAAAGTTATAAACGGCCGCCATTTTGAACATTATAAAATAAAGTCTTTGTGTTTGGTACACTTGTAAAACGTAACATACAAAATGCTTATACCAAATCTGAACTCAAGATCTATCTATTTCTGAAGGGAAAAAAAAGAGAAAAAAGTAACAAAATGGCGGATCGACGGATAATGAAGAGAAATTGGATTATATATTAATTGGGTTTTTTTGTTCGTTTTGAGGTATAGCCTATAATCAGAAAATCAATAACCCGTTAATCTTTTTTGTAACACCCTGTATATAACCGTGCATATCCGCGGATATACAAGGTAAGTCAATATGCAAATAACGTGCATAACCAATGTCATAACAACTTTGTACTTTGTGTACTTCCTTATTCTATATCCATTCTACATCTACCTATGCCGATAAGAAGTCAAATTAAACAGTAAAAATTTGAATTCGACGATCGTGACGTCGACTTCAAAAAACAAGATATAAAACACTCATTTTTGTTTCTGTTACAAATAGTTTACATTATTTCAGAATATAATTATTATGAAGTCGCAACTGTTATTGTTAAATATTATTATTTTATAATTTTTTAGTTTGTTTTTTTAAGTCGGTCTTTTTTTTTAAATGGCTAAAATGTCGTACAAGCACTGGCTAGTTAAAATAAACACATGCTATATGATTGCATTTTATTCAAATGTAATTTTATCAATATTAAATAAAAATATTTCCATCTAGCCTGTATCAATAAGGCGCCATTTTGGCATTTTTTTTCCACTACTGGCCAAGTACAGGCTCAATCAAGTCAGTAATGAAACGGGAGCATACCCTTTCAAATGAGACCACCCCCTATGATCGGTTAAGCCGTTCCGGAAATACATTTTTTTTTAAATCAGGTCGAATACAGAACCTCCTCCTTTTTTGAAGACGGTAAAGAGCGTCTAATGTCTTCTAAACAATGGAAACAACAACAGTAAACCCCCTAGTTTTTTGGTTATTTGGTTAAAAACACATTTCTCGATTAATTTTCAATTGAAAACATCATTTTATGACAAATGAAAGGGGTTACATTTTTTTTAAAAAAAGAGAGGGAGAGAGAGGGAGGGGGAGGGAGAGGAGGGAGGGAGGGAGGGAGGGAGAGGGAGGGAGAGAGAGAGGGGAGGAGGCTTTCGATATAAATATAACACGGTGAAAAACAGAGTTGTAATGCAAATTATACAAAATGAATGAAAACACAATAACCCTTTGTATCCAATAGAAAACAGTTTCAACAACTGCGTGTTAGGAACATAGAGACAGTGTTTTATTCCTTGATTTTGTATATGGGAACGAAAGGATATTTGTTTTACGTTTTCCAATAAAGAATGGAATGCTGGAAGTTAACATCGCAGTAGTGTGTAATAGTTCTGAGAACTAGGGCGTAGCTTTTATGAACGAGACGGATGGAATCTGCAACGTGGACAATTTGATAAGCGTACATAACACCGATGACAGCTGTCTTCACGGTCTACAACCTATCTTTAGCTGTAGAACACGTTTTAAACCGACCTTCCCGAGACATAGTAGCGAGAAACTGTTGTCAAATGTTTCGTGATTCCCTTTTGGATTCCCTTGACATCATGACATAACTTTCTGTATAGAGGGAGATCATTTTATATAGACTCCACGTAAACTATTAATCTGTCCAAAACCTGAGGAATCTTCATTCATGGTAATTAAAATCTGTTATACAAACTTTAAGAAATGGCCGCCATTAACCGATATTGTGGCCAACTTTGATTGTGTGCATGTTGAAGCAAAACAGTATAACTCAATTGGTTTATCTATAGTAGGCTAACTACTTTCTTTATTTATCGTTTTTAAGTATTGTAATTTTATTGTTATTGTTTTCTTTAATGGAAATTAGAAACGGTGAAAATGTCGAAACAATAGAAAACTATTTTAGATATAAGAACAGCGTAACTATTCAAATAGAAGTGTGCCCGATCAAAGATTTTAGTAATTTTTTATCAGTTCCACAAATGCTTTATTTTCATTTAGTCCTGTGTTAGTGTTTACACTTCCCATACTATGAAAAATTAAATTTTTAACTTGATTCGAAAAGTACAAAAAATCGCCTACCGAAAATCCATGACGAGTTAATTTTTTGAAGCTATAAGCCCCTATAACTTCTAAAGGAGTAGGTTTATCAAAAATTACCAAAAAAGAAAAAAGTCTTATAATTTTGTATAGAATCCGAAAACACAATAAAATATAAGGGATTCAATAAGAAATTTTATAGTTTCCCTCAATATTGGTTAATAGTTTCCAAAACGGATTTTTAAATACAATGAAAAGTAATGAAAGTTCTCCATTTAAAAGTTTTTTCGACTTTTTATTAGTTTACGAGACACCAATGGTGGTAAAAATATAATAATAACCCTATACTATATTATGTGAAAATGTCAACCATAGAAAGTCTATAATAAATATCTAGCTGTGAAATAATACAGAGCAGATTTCGGGAAACACGTAATTTTTAGTTTCATCATATGGCATTACCAAATATGTATCGAACTGCAATTTTGCTCTATAGGGGTTAAAACTGCACAATACCTAATTTGATCATAATTTGAACTATAGTTTAAGGGCAAAAACCCTATCAGTCATCATCGCCTATAAATAAAAAAAGGAAGATAGGAAAATAAGACTTCTAGTCCTCAGCATCAGAGTCGGAAGAGAACAAGAGTTGGTCAAGAGAGAGATCTAACTGAAGAGACCCGGTTAGGTCCTCGGGATTGACACATATGCTCACTAAATGAACCCCTGAAAGTTTTATATTGTACAGCAATGCACAGAAGTGACAAACTATAAACATACCGTAATTTAAAATTATAAAATTTGGACTAAATGAAGTTTGCGTATACTACGTTTTGTGATGTTTTAAAATTTCTGCCGCCATATTGGATTTGTGTCAGTTTTTGAAAATGGTAACACGATTTAACATCGTTTTTAAACCCTAAATTATTTTATTGATATCTCTCCAGTTATTCATGAAAAACCATAGGAAATATTTGACTTTTTGGGATATTGCAAATTTAATATTTTAATTGCACTACACTCAATGGACATCTAAGAAAATAAGTCAGTACAATTAATTGTACAACCTGATTTATCGTTAATAATGTCTTGGGTTCTTATTAAAAAATCAGTTAACCATTTTGAAGTTGTTTTATGATATAATATGAATTTTATAATGCAGTCTAGTCGAGTAACATGGGTCTCACGCAATTAAAACAAAATTTGTCCGAAATCGATATAACTGTGGGGGAAAAAGTAGGGGTAATAAACTACATTTCCACTCTGTATGTAAGAAAATAAACTTAGAAACCCCAGCTTCTCCACACTAAACTATACAAGGATGCAAAGAGATTACTTCAAGGATCTTACAGTCGAACCACTCTAAGAATTTAAAGTTCGTGTCACAGATCAAGTGAATGTTTAATGTTTTAAATTGACCAATCGAAAACATTTCAGAATTAAATTGTCCGAAACAACTAACAATTAAAGTAGAATTAAATTTTCAAAGATTATTCAACAGTTATAATGGAATACGTAGTAGAAAATACTATTAAATTATTATAAAATTAATTAATAAAAACAGATGGAAGCATCTCAACCTGTCAGATGCACTAAACGTCTAAAGCGAGTCATATTGAGGAAAATTTCAGCATTTTTTATAAAGGTATCTTATTAATTGTAAATTCTAATGTACAATATGTATAAAATAAATATTGCATTAAATATTGTACAATTTCTATATTGAGGTTAATTTTTCATTTAGAGTCCGGAGATATAAGAACCACCCTGTAACACACAGCACAACTCACTGCTGTTACTTCAAAGCATTTTTTATAAAGGTATCTTATTAATTGTAAATTCTAATGTACAATATGTATAAAATAAATATTGCATTAAATATTTTACAATTTCTATATTGAGGTTAATTTTTCATTTAGAGTCCGGAAATATAAGAACCACCCTGTAACACACAGCACAACTCACTGCTGTTACTTCAAAGCATTTTTTATAAAGGTATCTTATTAATTGTAAATTCTAATGTACAATATGTATAAAATAAATATTGCATTAAATATTTTACAATTTCTATATTGAGGTTAATTTTTCATTTAGAGTCCGGAGATATAAGAACCACCCTGTAATACACAGCACAACTCACTGCTGTTACTTCAAAGCATTTTTTATAAAGGTATCTTATTAATTGTAAATTCTAATGTACAATATGTATAAAATAAATATTGCATTAAATATTTTACAATTTCTATATTGAGGTTAATTTTTCATTTAGAGTCCGGAGATATAAGAACCACCCTGTAATACACAGCACAACTCACTGCTGTTACTTCAAAGCATTTTTTATAAAGGTATCTTATTAATTGTAAATTCTAATGTACAATATGTATAAAATAAATATTGCATTAAATATTGTACAATTTCTATATTGAGGTTAATTTTTCATTTAGAGTCCGGAAATATAAGAACCACCCTGTAATACACAGCACAACTCACTGCTGTTACTTCAAAGCATTTTTTATAAAGGTATCTTATTAATTGTAAATTCTAATGTACAATATGTATAAAATAAATATTGCATTAAATATTTTACAATTTCTATATTGAGGTTAATTTTTCATTTAGAGTCCGGAGATATAAGAACCACCCTGTAATACACAGCACAACTCACTGTTGTTACTTCAAAGCATTTTTTATAAAGGTATCTTATTAATTGTAAATTCTAATGTACAATATGTATAAAATAAATATTGCATTAAATATTTTACAATTTCTATATTGAGGTTAATTTTTCATTTAGAGTCCGGAGATATAAGAACCACCCTGTAACACACAGCACAACTCACTGCTGTTACTTCAAAGCATTTTTTATAAAGGTATCTTATTAATTGTAAATTCTAATGTACAATATGTATAAAATAAATATTGCATTAAATATTTTACAATTTCTATATTGAGGTTAATTTTTCATTTAGAGTCCGGAGATATAAGAACCACCCTGTAACACACAGCACAACTCACTGCTGTTACTTCAAAGCATTTTTTATAAAGGTATCTTATTAATTGTAAATTCTAATGTACAATATGTATAAAATAAATATTGCATTAAATATTTTACAATTTCTATATTGAGGTTAATTTTTCATTTAGAGTCCGGAGATATAAGAACCACCCTGTAATACACAGCACAACTCACTGCTGTTACTTCAAAGCATTTTTTATAAAGGTATCTTATTAATTGTAAATTCTAATGTACAATATGTATAAAATAAATATTGCATTAAATATTTTACAATTTCTATATTGAGGTTAATTTTTCATTTAGAGTCCGGAGATATAAGAACCACCCTGTAACACACAGCACAACTCACTGCTGTTACTTCAAAGCATTTTTTATAAAGGTATCTTATTAATTGTAAATTCTAATGTACAATATGTATAAAATAAATATTGCATTAAATATTGTACAATTTCTATATTGAGGTTAATTTTTCATTTAGAGTCCGGAGATATAAGAACCACCCTGTAATACACAGCACAACTCACTGTTGTTACTTCAAAGCATTTTTTATAAAGGTATCTTATTAATTGTAAATTCTAATGTACAATATGTATAAAATAAATATTGCATTAAATATTTTACAATTTCTATATTGAGGTTAATTTTTCATTTAGAGTCCGGAGATATAAGAACCACCCTGTAATACACAGCACAACTCACTGTTGTTACTTCAAAGCATTTTTTATAAAGGTATCTTATTAATTGTAAATTCTAATGTACAATATGTATAAAATAAATATTGCATTAAATATTGTACAATTTCTATATTGAGGTTAATTTTTCATTTAGAGTCCGGAAATATAAGAACCACCCTGTAATACACAGCACAACTCACTGTTGTTACTTCAAAGCATTTTTTATAAAGGTATCTTATTAATTGTAAATTCTAATGTACAATATGTATAAAATAAATATTGCATTAAATATTTTACAATTTCTATATTGAGGTTAATTTTTCATTTAGAGTCCGGAGATATAAGAACCACCCTGTAACACACAGCACAACTCACTGCTGTTACTTCAAAGCATTTTTTATAAAGGTATCTTATTAATTGTAAATTCTAATGTACAATATGTATAAAATAAATATTGCATTAAATATTTTACAATTTCTATATTGAGGTTAATTTTTCATTTAGAGTCCGGAGATATAAGAACCACCCTGTAACACACAGCACAACTCACTGCTGTTACTTCAAAGCATTTTTTATAAAGGTATCTTATTAATTGTAAATTCTAATGTACAATATGTATAAAATAAATATTGCATTAAATATTTTACAATTTCTATATTGAGGTTAATTTTTCATTTAGAGTCCGGAGATATAAGAACCACCCTGTAATACACAGCACAACTCACTGTTGTTACTTCAAAGCATTTTTTATAAAGGTATCTTATTAATTGTAAATTCTAATGTACAATATGTATAAAATAAATATTGCATTAAATATTTTACAATTTCTATATTGAGGTTAATTTTTCATTTAGAGTCCGGAAATATAAGAACCACCCTGTAATACACAGCACAACTCACTGCTGTTACTTCAAAGCATTTTTTATAAAGGTATCTTATTAATTGTAAATTCTAATGTACAATATGTATAAAATAAATATTGCATTAAATATTTTACAATTTCTATATTGAGGTTAATTTTTCATTTAGAGTCCGGAGATATAAGAACCACCCTGTAATACACAGCACAACTCACTGTTGTTACTTCAAAGCATTTTTTATAAAGGTATCTTATTAATTGTAAATTCTAATGTACAATATGTATAAAATAAATATTGCATTAAATATTTTACAATTTCTATATTGAGGTTAATTTTTCATTTAGAGTCCGGAGATATAAGAACCACCCTGTAACACACAGCACAACTCACTGCTGTTACTTCAAAGCATTTTTTATAAAGGTATCTTATTAATTGTAAATTCTAATGTACAATATGTATAAAATAAATATTGCATTAAATATTTTACAATTTCTATATTGAGGTTAATTTTTCATTTAGAGTCCGGAAATATAAGAACCACCCTGTAATACACAGCACAACTCACTGTTGTTACTTCAAAGCATTTTTTATAAAGGTATCTTATTAATTGTAAATTCTAATGTACAATATGTATAAAATAAATATTGCATTAAATATTTTACAATTTCTATATTGAGGTTAATTTTTCATTTAGAGTCCGGAGATATAAGAACCACCCTGTAACACACAGCACAACTCACTGCTGTTACTTCAAAGCATTTTTTATAAAGGTATCTTATTAATTGTAAATTCTAATGTACAATATGTATAAAATAAATATTGCATTAAATATTTTACAATTTCTATATTGAGGTTAATTTTTCATTTAGAGTCCGGAGATATAAGAACCACCCTGTAATACACAGCACAACTCACTGCTGTTACTTCAAAGCATTTTTTATAAAGGTATCTTATTAATTGTAAATTCTAATGTACAATATGTATAAAATAAATATTGCATTAAATATTTTACAATTTCTATATTGAGGTTAATTTTTCATTTAGAGTCCGGAGATATAAGAACCACCCTGTAACACACAGCACAACTCACTGCTGTTACTTCAAAGCATTTTTTATAAAGGTATCTTATTAATTGTAAATTCTAATGTACAATATGTATAAAATAAATATTGCATTAAATATTTTACAATTTCTATATTGAGGTTAATTTTTCATTTAGAGTCCGGAGATATAAGAACCACCCTGTAATACACAGCACAACTCACTGTTGTTACTTCAAAGCATTTTTTATAAAGGTATCTTATTAATTGTAAATTCTAATGTACAATATGTATAAAATAAATATTGCATTAAATATTTTACAATTTCTATATTGAGGTTAATTTTTCATTTAGAGTCCGGAAATATAAGAACCACCCTGTAATACACAGCACAACTCACTGTTGTTACTTCAAAGCATTTTTTATAAAGGTATCTTATTAATTGTAAATTCTAATGTACAATATGTATAAAATAAATATTGCATTAAATATTTTACAATTTCTATATTGAGGTTAATTTTTCATTTAGAGTCCGGAGATATAAGAACCACCCTGTAATACACAGCACAACTCACTGCTGTTACTTCAAAGCATTTTTTATAAAGGTATCTTATTAATTGTAAATTCTAATGTACAATATGTATAAAATAAATATTGCATTAAATATTTTACAATTTCTATATTGAGGTTAATTTTTCATTTAGAGTCCGGAAATATAAGAACCACCCTGTAATACACAGCACAACTCACTGCTGTTACTTCAAAGCATTTTTTATAAAGGTATCTTATTAATTGTAAATTCTAATGTACAATATGTATAAAATAAATATTGCATTAAATATTTTACAATTTCTATATTGAGGTTAATTTTTCATTTAGAGTCCGGAAATATAAGAACCACCCTGTAATACACAGCACAACTCACTGCTGTTACTTCAAAGCATTTTTTATAAAGGTATCTTATTAATTGTAAATTCTAATGTACAATATGTATAAAATAAATATTGCATTAAATATTTTACAATTTCTATATTGAGGTTAATTTTTCATTTAGAGTCCGGAAATATAAGAACCACCCTGTAATACACAGCACAACTCACTGCTGTTACTTCAAAGCATTTTTTATAAAGGTATCTTATTAATTGTAAATTCTAATGTACAATATGTATAAAATAAATATTGCATTAAATATTTTACAATTTCTATATTGAGGTTAATTTTTCATTTAGAGTCCGGAAATATAAGAACCACCCTGTAATACACAGCACAACTCACTGCTGTTACTTCAAAGCATTTTTTATAAAGGTATCTTATTAATTGTAAATTCTAATGTACAATATGTATAAAATAAATATTGCATTAAATATTTTACAATTTCTATATTGAGGTTAATTTTTCATTTAGAGTCCGGAAATATAAGAACCACCCTGTAATACACAGCACAACTCACTGTTGTTACTTCAAAGCATTTTTTATAAAGGTATCTTATTAATTGTAAATTCTAATGTACAATATGTATAAAATAAATATTGCATTAAATATTTTACAATTTCTATATTGAGGTTAATTTTTCATTTAGAGTCCGGAGATATAAGAACCACCCTGTAATACACAGCACAACTCACTGCTGTTACTTCAAAGCATTTTTTATAAAGGTATCTTATTAATTGTAAATTCTAATGTACAATATGTATAAAATAAATATTGCATTAAATATTTTACAATTTCTATATTGAGGTTAATTTTTCATTTAGAGTCCGGAAATATAAGAACCACCCTGTAATACACAGCACAACTCACTGCTGTTACTTCAAAGCATTTTTTATAAAGGTATCTTATTAATTGTAAATTCTAATGTACAATATGTATAAAATAAATATTGCATTAAATATTTTACAATTTCTATATTGAGGTTAATTTTTCATTTAGAGTCCGGAGATATAAGAACCACCCTGTAATACACAGCACAACTCACTGTTGTTACTTCAAAGCATTTTTTATAAAGGTATCTTATTAATTGTAAATTCTAATGTACAATATGTATAAAATAAATATTGCATTAAATATTTTACAATTTCTATATTGAGGTTAATTTTTCATTTAGAGTCCGGAGATATAAGAACCACCCTGTAACACACAGCACAACTCACTGCTGTTACTTCAAAGCATTTTTTATAAAGGTATCTTATTAATTGTAAATTCTAATGTACAATATGTATAAAATAAATATTGCATTAAATATTTTACAATTTCTATATTGAGGTTAATTTTTCATTTAGAGTCCGGAAATATAAGAACCACCCTGTAATACACAGCACAACTCACTGTTGTTACTTCAAAGCATTTTTTATAAAGGTATCTTATTAATTGTAAATTCTAATGTACAATATGTATAAAATAAATATTGCATTAAATATTTTACAATTTCTATATTGAGGTTAATTTTTCATTTAGAGTCCGGAGATATAAGAACCACCCTGTAACACACAGCACAACTCACTGCTGTTACTTCAAAGCATTTTTTATAAAGGTATCTTATTAATTGTAAATTCTAATGTACAATATGTATAAAATAAATATTGCATTAAATATTTTACAATTTCTATATTGAGGTTAATTTTTCATTTAGAGTCCGGAGATATAAGAACCACCCTGTAATACACAGCACAACTCACTGCTGTTACTTCAAAGCATTTTTTATAAAGGTATCTTATTAATTGTAAATTCTAATGTACAATATGTATAAAATAAATATTGCATTAAATATTTTACAATTTCTATATTGAGGTTAATTTTTCATTTAGAGTCCGGAGATATAAGAACCACCCTGTAACACACAGCACAACTCACTGCTGTTACTTCAAAGCATTTTTTATAAAGGTATCTTATTAATTGTAAATTCTAATGTACAATATGTATAAAATAAATATTGCATTAAATATTTTACAATTTCTATATTGAGGTTAATTTTTCATTTAGAGTCCGGAGATATAAGAACCACCCTGTAATACACAGCACAACTCACTGTTGTTACTTCAAAGCATTTTTTATAAAGGTATCTTATTAATTGTAAATTCTAATGTACAATATGTATAAAATAAATATTGCATTAAATATTTTACAATTTCTATATTGAGGTTAATTTTTCATTTAGAGTCCGGAGATATAAGAACCACCCTGTAACACACAGCACAACTCACTGCTGTTACTTCAAAGCATTTTTTATAAAGGTATCTTATTAATTGTAAATTCTAATGTACAATATGTATAAAATAAATATTGCATTAAATATTTTACAATTTCTATATTGAGGTTAATTTTTCATTTAGAGTCCGGAGATATAAGAACCACCCTGTAATACACAGCACAACTCACTGTTGTTACTTCAAAGCATTTTTTATAAAGGTATCTTATTAATTGTAAATTCTAATGTACAATATGTATAAAATAAATATTGCATTAAATATTTTACAATTTCTATATTGAGGTTAATTTTTCATTTAGAGTCCGGAGATATAAGAACCACCCTGTAACACACAGCACAACTCACTGCTGTTACTTCAAAGCATTTTTTATAAAGGTATCTTATTAATTGTAAATTCTAATGTACAATATGTATAAAATAAATATTGCATTAAATATTTTACAATTTCTATATTGAGGTTAATTTTTCATTTAGAGTCCGGAGATATAAGAACCACCCTGTAATACACAGCACAACTCACTGCTGTTACTTCAAAGCATTTTTTATAAAGGTATCTTATTAATTGTAAATTCTAATGTACAATATGTATAAAATAAATATTGCATTAAATATTTTACAATTTCTATATTGAGGTTAATTTTTCATTTAGAGTCCGGAGATATAAGAACCACCCTGTAATACACAGCACAACTCACTGCTGTTACTTCAAAGCATTTTTTATAAAGGTATCTTATTAATTGTAAATTCTAATGTACAATATGTATAAAATAAATATTGCATTAAATATTTTACAATTTCTATATTGAGGTTAATTTTTCATTTAGAGTCCGGAAATATAAGAACCACCCTGTAACACACAGCACAACTCACTGCTGTTACTTCAAAGCATTTTTTATAAAGGTATCTTATTAATTGTAAATTCTAATGTACAATATGTATAAAATAAATATTGCATTAAATATTTTACAATTTCTATATTGAGGTTAATTTTTCATTTAGAGTCCGGAAATATAAGAACCACCCTGTAATACACAGCACAACTCACTGCTGTTACTTCAAAGCATTTTTTATAAAGGTATCTTATTAATTGTAAATTCTAATGTACAATATGTATAAAATAAATATTGCATTAAATATTTTACAATTTCTATATTGAGGTTAATTTTTCATTTAGAGTCCGGAGATATAAGAACCACCCTGTAATACACAGCACAACTCACTGCTGTTACTTCAAAGCATTTTTTATAAAGGTATCTTATTAATTGTAAATTCTAATGTACAATATGTATAAAATAAATATTGCATTAAATATTTTACAATTTCTATATTGAGGTTAATTTTTCATTTAGAGTCCGGAGATATAAGAACCACCCTGTAATACACAGCACAACTCACTGCTGTTACTTCAAAGCATTTTTTATAAAGGTATCTTATTAATTGTAAATTCTAATGTACAATATGTATAAAATAAATATTGCATTAAATATTTTACAATTTCTATATTGAGGTTAATTTTTCATTTAGAGTCCGGAGATATAAGAACCACCCTGTAATACACAGCACAACTCACTGCTGTTACTTCAAAGCATTTTTTATAAAGGTATCTTATTAATTGTAAATTCTAATGTACAATATGTATAAAATAAATATTGCATTAAATATTTTACAATTTCTATATTGAGGTTAATTTTTCATTTAGAGTCCGGAGATATAAGAACCACCCTGTAATACACAGCACAACTCACTGTTGTTACTTCAAAGCATTTTTTATAAAGGTATCTTATTAATTGTAAATTCTAATGTACAATATGTATAAAATAAATATTGCATTAAATATTTTACAATTTCTATATTGAGGTTAATTTTTCATTTAGAGTCCGGAGATATAAGAACCACCCTGTAATACACAGCACAACTCACTGCTGTTACTTCAAAGCATTTTTTATAAAGGTATCTTATTAATTGTAAATTCTAATGTACAATATGTATAAAATAAATATTGCATTAAATATTTTACAATTTCTATATTGAGGTTAATTTTTCATTTAGAGTCCGGAGATATAAGAACCACCCTGTAATACACAGCACAACTCACTGCTGTTACTTCAAAGCATTTTTTATAAAGGTATCTTATTAATTGTAAATTCTAATGTACAATATGTATAAAATAAATATTGCATTAAATATTTTACAATTTCTATATTGAGGTTAATTTTTCATTTAGAGTCCGGAGATATAAGAACCACCCTGTAATACACAGCACAACTCACTGCTGTTACTTCAAAGCATTTTTTATAAAGGTATCTTATTAATTGTAAATTCTAATGTACAATATGTATAAAATAAATATTGCATTAAATATTTTACAATTTCTATATTGAGGTTAATTTTTCATTTAGAGTCCGGAGATATAAGAACCACCCTGTAATACACAGCACAACTCACTGCTGTTACTTCAAAGCATTTTTTATAAAGGTATCTTATTAATTGTAAATTCTAATGTACAATATGTATAAAATAAATATTGCATTAAATATTTTACAATTTCTATATTGAGGTTAATTTTTCATTTAGAGTCCGGAGATATAAGAACCACCCTGTAATACACAGCACAACTCACTGTTGTTACTTCAAAGCATTTTTTATAAAGGTATCTTATTAATTGTAAATTCTAATGTACAATATGTATAAAATAAATATTGCATTAAATATTTTACAATTTCTATATTGAGGTTAATTTTTCATTTAGAGTCCGGAGATATAAGAACCACCCTGTAATACACAGCACAACTCACTGCTGTTACTTCAAAGCATTTTTTATAAAGGTATCTTATTAATTGTAAATTCTAATGTACAATATGTATAAAATAAATATTGCATTAAATATTTTACAATTTCTATATTGAGGTTAATTTTTCATTTAGAGTCCGGAGATATAAGAACCACCCTGTAACACACAGCACAACTCACTGTTGTTACTTCAAAGCATTTTTTAAATTAGTATTTCTATTAAGTAAGAAGAGTTTTGGATTTTTTATTATTTTTGTATTAATTAACGCCTTTGTCTAGTAACAATTATTATTTTGTAAGCAATAGTGTTTTCCAATTTTACAGGTCTGTTTTTTATCACAATACAGGGCAAATTGTGTAATCGCAAAAAATTCTACTTTCCCTTTTTAAATGACGTCACATTTCATGGCCTCGGGGAACCGAAAAAGTAATTTTCGACATACCGTCCGTCCGTCGTCGTTGTCGACTGAAAGTAAGCACGGTAATTAATATTAAGACAGGAACGTGAAATTTTGTACAGGAGACTATAGTATGCTCATATAGAACCCGGTCAAGAAGCTACTATAAAAGATGTCATTTCTCAAAATTAGTTCACCCGTTTTCATTCAAATTTCAATCAATTGTAAAGATTAATGACTCAAACCTCTGTACAGAATCACAAATAAAAACAAAATGAAACTTTACCACTGTCATTAATTAACTCTGTGGTAATAATATACGATTTACGATGAAACACAACAGAAGCAATTTTACGTTCTATTTTAATATATGGTGTGTTTCAGAGCTCTTTATACTTTTAGCATTGTTTCAAGTCAAAAACAATTCACATTATATTAAAATGTCCGAAATTCCTTAATTTTTCACACAGCCCCCATTTTGTTTTTTTCATTTGTCAATTTTATCTCAAAAATGGATTGATATAATAAGTTTAAATTTTACATGGAGTTATATAGCATAGCAAGCTACACGAAAATAATCTTTTTTTCCAATCACCCAATTCAAAATGGCGGTCGTTAAAATTTTTTTTATATTAAATATCTCGAAACCATAAAATTTGCAAAAATTTATAAGAGACAAAAGGGTTGTCTTTTTTAATGACAAACAAAATTTTTTGCATTTTTTTTTTTGTAGGTCAGGAAAAAATTTATAAAAATCTGAAAACATAATTTCTTGGCAGTAGTTTATAAAGGCACAAGATTAGCCAAGAACCAAGATATTTTTGAATAGTAGCTAATGCACTTAACAAAAATAACAAAATCCTATAAATTTACAAAATATTTAATGTCGTTTTTATTGAGAAACTAAACAGTTTTTTAATTTTTTTCTGTAGGTCAAAGTCAAAACTACACACAAGTCTGAATTTTTCGTTATAACTTACTACACTTATGACATGCATTTCCTGTCTTTGGAAATGCTAGTGAGGCACAAAGATTTTATGCTCAGCATTTTCCACACATAGTATTGATTTTTTGGTTCTAGGCTAATCTAGACAACTCCCAAGAAATTGTGTTTTCAGTATTTTGCCGATAACTCTGTTATACAAACTTACAGAAAAGAAATCAATAACCATTTTATTTGTCTTTAAAAAAGACAACTTTTTTGTCTCTTGTAAAATGTTTTCTAAATATTTTTTTGAGATATTCAACGTCAAAAAATTTAAACTGCCGCCATTTTCAATTGGGTGGTGGGGAAAAGTTTATTATTTTTTAGTAGTTTGGCGTTTATGCTATAAAACTCCACGTAAAATTTCAACTTAGTATATCATACCGTTTTTAAGATTAAAATTGACAAAAAAATTCAAAATAATTTTTTAAATGGCGGTTGTGTGAAAAACTAAGAACTTACGGACATTATAATAATAATATAATGAATTATCTTTGGAACAGAAACAATACTTATACGTAGGTCTATTGGTAAAGAGTTCTAAAACATTTGTTCTAACTAATAGACTATATTTTAAAGACGGCATACATATTTCATTTTCCAATTTTTAACCGACTATTACGGAACCCATAGTTTTGGTTTGGGATATATGTGAGTGAGAAAGTTTGTGCAATATTTTATGCACCGTTTCTAGGGGT
This sequence comes from Aphrophora alni, assembly GCA_963513935.1. Lineage (NCBI taxonomy): Eukaryota > Metazoa > Arthropoda > Insecta > Hemiptera > Aphrophoridae > Aphrophora > Aphrophora alni. The sequence continues at coordinate 46,877,640 of OY740775.1, read as the reverse complement.
TTAGTTTGTTAACTTTAACGAGCAACCTATTAAGAACCACTGATCTATATAATGACATTACATCATTTTCAAGATGGCGATCAATAAAAGTCATATTAAACTAAAAAACCTGATTACATTTTCATAATCTGGTTAACAATTTTTATGAGGGTTGAGAAGTATTCAATATTATTGACATTGTAGATTCTAGAAAGAATAGTTTGTGTAATTTGAAGGCGGGAAGATTCTGTGAAATAAATAACTTCTTTTTCTAGTTGGGGTCCGTAGGTAAAACTAAGACACTAAGAACCCGTTTACACAGACAAGACGATAAATCTTATATATTTCAAACTTTGCATTTATATTCTTAGTATTGTCCTACATGTAGGAAAAATATATAAAAAATTATCTTGGGGTAGTTAAGGGACAAAAAAATATTGAATTGAAGTTTTTTTGAAATATTATGTTTGGGTGGTATTACATAAAACTAGAAGTTATTCCGATTATGATATGTATGCTTATTTCACGAAGGAAAAAAAAAAGAAAAAAATATCGCCATTAGGTCAAATTGTCAGATATGCCCCTCCCCCCACACATTGATAACCATAACACACATGACCTACAAAATAAAATGAAAACTTATTTGGATTTGTAATTTAATTGGAGTTCATTATCATATGTTATAGTTTTTGCATGAGGAATACAATTTAATTTAACCACACAATGAAAAATTTGTAGCGTATAAGTTTTAAAAGCAGTTTTTGTTAGATGTGAGACAAACAATTTAATAGCCATTAAAAGATATAATACATTTTCATTGATTTCTCTTTATTACAATTCGCAGTTAAAACTAAGGATCCTTATAATTTCACGCCCCAATTTACATTTGCTGCTTAAAAGACTTCGACTATATAAAAATAACTGTCGCTTGACTCATATTGCATTTCACTTCAATCGCCGCGCCGAGTCGATATAAAAGATAAATTACACAGCTTCAGATTGCACTGTCAGCCATGGCAAAGCGATAGGCTGACTAGGAAATAACAGAGGACATTAACAGTAACCAACAACCTTGACTTTATAAAAGGTGATTCAATAGAACGTGATAACAACTTGTATATATGTTCAGATATCAACTTGTCCCTTTGTATCAGGACATTAAAACAGCTATGACTCTTATCAACACAAATAACATAAACATAAGATCTTAAAAACATAATTCACTACAATCATGTTGCCGATTAAAACTTAACCACTCATCGCGGTGCACACATCCTGGCGAGATTTGAACATTCAATAGTATAAAGAAAGTTTATGCGGCAGATAAAAGGAAATAATCCCCAGCTTTTCGTCGATATATCAATTTTTGGGAGGATGATGTCGAGCCTGTGCAGTACATGCTGTACTCTAATCGAACGATTTTTACCAAATTTAGTATGCACCCATATTTTGATTATATCGAAACATTTTGTACGAATAGGGTGAGGCAAAAAAGTCTGAAGGAAATATTTTGTATTACAGTACGAGTTGGCTGGTAATATAACAGGTCATAATCTACATTAGCTTCGGAGAAATACATTAAATTAATTCATTTGACTCAAATTGATTTATAATTACCTAAGAGACCTTCAGGGCTCAAATAGTAAGTACGGGCTTGGCAATCCCGGGGGACCTAGCTGGATCCTACACCTGTTTCATGTAGTCTTGGGTTGGATACTTTCCTTTCATCTTTCCTAACAAGTTTCACTTGACCAACTCTTGTTCTTTTCCGACCCCGACGCTATTAGAGTATTCGAGGGCTAGGGGGCCTTTATTTTATACACCTTTCTTCTTTATTTTTAAAGGCGATGATCGCCGAAAGATTTTTGACCTTTAAAACAACAACAACAATAAAAATTAGCTATAGTTTTTACAGATATACTGTGGAGAGATGAAAGGTGTCAAGTGGAGTACGGGGAAAACTTGCCTCGATTTCCACGGTAATACTTCTACTACCCACTCTGTCAGCATTTTCCCTTTAGTTGACTCAAGCCAGTGTGTGTGTGTGTTACAAGCAACATAAATGTATTTAGGTCAGCAGGTAGTGGTTGGGGTGAGGTTAAACTACCACCAATATATCTATTCCTTACGCTCGCATTCCAATCAACTCCCCCAAAGCAGCTGATTGGTCAAATACGATCAGTTGCTGTTAAATGGCATCATGGACCGTAGATTGATACTAGAAGCTGAATACCACATGCATGCCAACCAGAGGTTTATTGTGGTACAATTAGGCCTACCTAGGCCGAACGATTCCCTTGCCGTGAGGCCTAATGCGTATTGTAGTACTAATCCAAACATTTTGTCGTTCCTATATTAGTATCATTTTAATTACCCTGCTGCAAGAATACAAAGAGTCGCCTTATCCTGTAGTCAGGTAACTTGCAATACAAGATGACATGATTTTTTGGATTCACTTGCCTTATCGACAGCTTTCGTTAAATGTTTCCCTGAAATGGTCATGTCAGGTATGAAAACCTGTCATTTGTTTAAAGTGTTTTCTTTTAAGCTGATCAGGGGCTCTGAGCTAAACTCGGTCTATTAACAAGATGCTTGCTGCCATCTTCAAAGTTCCTCTCCCCTCAGGTGTTCATAGTGATTACATGTGAGGCTATCCAGAGGGACCCTAACCAGATCTATACTGTTTTCATATAGTCTTGAGTTTGCTTCCAACCCAGACGCTATTAGATTATTCGAAAGAATTTATTTTATGCTCTTCTTTTTTTATAAGACGAAGATTACCGAGAGGTTTTCAACTTTAAACAACAAAGGGAAAATCGATGTTGCTTTTCCTGGGTCATTGTTGACTGTGTTTGCAACTGATATTACACATAGGTGCAGATCCCACAAAGGGGTTATTGTTCCTTGTTTGACAAGGATGTTAGTCCTGGCACCCATCTTACCTGTACTGTGTTAAGAGCAATGGAAGTTAGTAATAAATAATAGATTAACCCTAGAATCCCCAATAAGCTTTGGTTATACAGTACAATTATTATTTCATTAAAATTAAGAATATTAAATTGTTGATACTTACAATACAATCCTTTGCCACGTTCCACAGTTTGAAACTCAATAATTTCGTAGGGCAACAACAACAACAAGTCCACTATATAGACACACTTTGGTTATGTTTAAGATTAATGTATAAAGTAATGACAAGACAATCTAAGTGTTCAAGGATTCATGTCCCTATCACGGCACATGGTGCTCGTCAACTATGGCTGCTTCAAGAAATGCGTAGACACGAGACGTAAAGTTAGCATGGAACTACCGCCCTACAGTTTACAGGCAAATTTTGCCGCTAATCGCAACACTCAACTTAACACTTCAATCTTCAATTATCTGAAACAAAACAAACAGAATATTAATTATTGTAAAAGTAGATAAATATGAAGTGCATGAAAAACAATTAGTCTATAAACAATGCATAAATTCAGTTAGTAGTAAAAGAAACAATAAAATATGAGATAAGAAACAATAATGACTACCACCGGTGAATGGAACCTTCATAGACCTGCCGGAAAAAGTGTTGGGGGATCCTAAGAGATTTCATTTTCATTAAATGTCTTTAGCTCCTCATATGTATTGATGAGAATAAACTCGTTTTTTGAGTACCCCCTACAAAAAAAGTTACAGTTAGGTCTGGCGATATTGGCGGCCAATCCATAAATTCACTTCCTCTCCCAAACCATCGACCAACAAGTTCAACAAAAGTTTTACAATTGCAGATGATAGTTTTCAATTTGAACTAAACCAGATGATGGGCATCGTCATGGTACTTACCCATCCCATCATACAATGTAAAACAAATTCGGTTTCTTCGATCTTACGGAAGTGGTGGTTACCCGTGTTCGCATCGGTCATTCCATGATCACTCATGGATTTCTGATGAAAGGGGGGAATCCGCCACAATGCCCATTTTGTCAGGGTGTGTTCTCAATTAAGTACATCCTAACTGAGTGTGTTATGTGCGACGAAATTTTGGCCTACCTAATTCCATGCAGGCATGTTGGGGGATAATGCTCAGATCCTTGATCGGGTATTGTCCTTTTTGCGTCGTCTGAATATTTTTGATAAAATCTAGGCAATTACTGCAGAGTCATTCTACATTAGGAGTCATTCTTTGTAATATTAAGTTTAGTTTTTTTCTTTTAAATTAATTGTAATCTTCGTAATTCGTTGCAGGACCCCTTTACAGCCTTGTAATATTCATTTTAATTGTTGTTAGGTTAATTGTAATTGTGAGGTTGTTGCAGCGCCATTTTACAGCCTTGTAATAAAAATTATGTTGTTGTTATTTTTTGTGTGTTTATCTAGTTTTTGTATTGTTATTGTTTATAATGTTTATTTTTAAATTTTTAAGACAAAGCATCTTCTTATCAAATTTTTTGAAGGCGATAATGACCGAAATGGTTTTTCACCTTAAAACGATCGATCTTATGGGAAACGTTAAATGGTGTTGGTAGATGTAGATGTCTTGCTCAGTTGGGTAAGTTTGTACAAAACAGTTGTTAAACGGGTTTTCAATAGAGCACTACTTTCTTGACGTCAGTTGGGCTGTAATGGGCCTCGCAGATGTGTATAGACCTAATTATAAGTTGAGAGATAAGAACCCATATGAGATATGAACAAAAAACTTTAAAATTACTGCCATTTTGACATTTGCTAATAGATTTTTCTAAAATTACAATAGGTTTCTATATGAGCACCCTACGAGTACACCAAATTTTATTTTTGTGGTTGCTATCGTGCTTAAGTAAAGACAACGACGACGGACGGACGGACATGTCAAAATTGCCTTTTCTGTTTCTTGTAGCCATGAAACATGAATAAGTAAAAAAAAAAACAGAGGTATACATTTTTATTGATTACTAAACTTCCTATACTGTAAGTATAAATCTATGAAAGTAACACAAGAGTAATCAAAATAATTAAGTATTATTTTATTTTTACTATATGCAGATCAGCACAAGTCATAAACTACACAACAATTTCAAACATCAAATTGAATCGAGAACCTTAACTGATCAACTAAATAAAAAAGGTTGAATGCCAACGGCATGTTTATCTAACTGTTTTATCCCCTCTCAAAAGTTTAACGAGCGATTTTATCATCACTCACAAAGATTTCTTTAACTTCTTAGCTGGATCTACATCTTTTCTCATGTAGTCTTGGGTTAGATCCCTCTCTTTCATCGTTCCTATCAGGTCTCGCTTGACCAAGTCTTGTTCTCTTCCGACCCTGACGCTATTAGAGTAAGTCTGGTAATCGTCAAAAATGTTGACTTCCTTTTTTATCTGACATTCAAATACCATAGCCTCAGGAAACCGAAAGAAAAAATTATTTGTGTATTAAGAGTGAAGTACCATTTCTTGTATGTGTGTACAATTATTTGTTATTTACAACGTTTATAATTAATGTACTCTTTTGACAGTTCTTAATTATGAGTCTAGGGCTGGAAGAAGCAGTGTGATTGCAGTATAAATGAAAATTATTCATCACTCAATGTTTGCATCTATTTTTATGTGCTTTCCTATAACTCACTACAGGGTCATTCCATGTAAAATAAACCAAAATTTAAATAAGTTTGAACCTTAACATCTCACTTTTTTATAATATTCAGTACACTTATATAGGCCCTACTACCCACCAAAAAAATAAAATAAAATATTTCTTTTTTTATTATTATTATTATTATTATTATTATTATTGTATAAACTAGTAAAGTTTATTTCTTTACTGTACTTATGACTTTCAAAATTTCAAAAAGTACGATTTTGACCTATTTTGAAAGGTGCTAATATTTTTTATCTAAAAAAAATTTGATCTAAAGATCATCTTTTCAATTTTGTGATAGCCTTTCGTTTGATATACAACAAAGGTAATTTGAAACTGTTATTTTTTCCTTAAAAAACTTCCTCTTTTTAATTCAAAATACGTCCCCTTTGATTTTTCTGGGGAAAATATATGTTTTGTAGACACTACTTGACTACCTGTATTTAATTATTTTAGAATGGGTTGACAATGGATTCTTGTAAAACAAAATAAATTTCTATGTCTGTCCAATCAAATTCAGGGGAAATCCGTCTTGTAGATGTTGCCACAACAGCAAGTGTAAATTAAAAACCTGCTACAAATTGAATTATCTACAAATAATAGGCAACTCTGCATTGCATGCCTCCTACTAGATGTATGCAAGTAGAGACATGAAATATGCATGGGGGGTGGCCTACAATACACCTTCTAAACATGGCTAAGTTAACATTGATATGTAAAACTCTGTGTCATGTTGGTATCGATGCATGAATAAAATTATTAATTTTTTTATAGTTACCATATTATATCAAAATTAGATATTTTTAAACTTAGGTATAAATTAATTTTTTAAACTAGTTGTAATTTTTTAAAAATGGTATGCAATGTTAAATATCCACAGGGCCGAACGATATGAAAAAATGTATAAAGAGTCGACCAAATTTACCAGAACTGCATGCACTTTTTTTTTCTCCCCAATATAAAATTTTGAAATGAACTATTCGAGTAGTGTTTACAAAACATATATTTTTTGCAGAATAATTAAACCGGACGTATTTTAGATTTTCCAAAAAAGTTTTTTGAAAATTAAAAAAAAATAATAACATTGCTTTCACAAAGTACCCATGTTTATCAAATGAAAGTTCATTAAATACCGAAGAGATTGGCACCATTGAGCTCTCTAAGTTAAATAATTGTTGAGCTAAGAATATCCGTACCTTTAAAAAACAGTCAAAATCGCACGGTTTTTGAATTATTTAAAAGTCAATAACTCATAAACCAAAAGTCTAAAAACTGTTTAATTAAATATTTTTATTGCTTTTGATGGATCAAGTCCTGAGTAGTCAAGGTCCGGAACATTGATTAATTTGACCTTACTGTGCTTGTTTCTCATCAAATTTTGTAAGCTTAATTTAACTCACTTCCCGTCATCATAGAAAGATGAAATTATGCTCTCTGGAGTAAGTCAGGTAACAATACAATATTCCGTTGTTACTATTATTTACAGTACCTCGATATTTGTTAAATTTCGACATTTTTGTTATATTACGATTTATTTTATACACTTTGATACATTTCAATATAACATAATATATTTGGACTTAGTAGTTACATTTTATTATACATTATTATAATATCCATATATTTTTATAAATTTCAATGTATTTAAATAAGAAAAATGAGCTTTGATATTTGTAATTTTACAATATAGTCGTTAATAATGCGTTTTTGTAGGTTAGTTGTTTGTAAAGATTGAAACAGTGTTTGGGATTGTTGCTAGGAATATCTGATAGAAAAACATCGATATAAATACAATGACCATCCTTTGTTGTCAAATGGCTTTACTTTGCACTCTACAGCGCAAAATAAACTGTTTTACATCCTAACAATGCCCGGCTAACAAGTATTTCTTCATAATGTGCAATGTGAAAAGCTTGTCTATGTGTTTTACTATGTACTGTAGATATTTATTATGTCATTGTGTTTGTTGATATCTGATAATGACAATCTAATTTGATGAAACCGGTAATCAAATAAAACATTTACAAGAAGGATTGTGACGGACCTAAATATAGTAATTCAGTATATTTAAAATTTTCATTAATATTTTATTAGGAAAATATTTGACGATTTTAGGAACATTTTCTAAGTAATGGTATATTAAAAATTGGGTTTAAATTAAGTAATTATTTTTGGTGAATTTTACAAATCTTATAAGCTATTTTAAACTTGTTTTTGTTAATTTTTTTCCCTAAAAAACTTTTTGAAATTGATATAATTTTTTACCAACTTTTATTCACAACTACAAACGTTTTGCATATCTTCATAAATAATGTGAATAACATACGAGTATATACGCTTTTTTGTGACGTTTTTGCTTTGTTTACTGCACATTTATTTGATTCCTGGCATTTTTTTCCCCCATTAGGCTTACATAGATGAATTGTATATATCTCTCTAAGAAAAATGGTATATAACAAGTTGTGTTTTTGGATAATATTAGTACTATTTTTGTTAATTTTTCAAACTTAACTTTACAAAAATTATATTTTTTTAAGATTTTTACTTACAAATAAATTTCAAATTTTTTTTAATATATTAAAAAATATTAGAAAATTTCGGTTATATGGTGGTCTTGGGCACTTTTATTATTTATGGAGTTATAGATGAATTGTATATATCTCTCTAAGAAAAATGGTATATAACAAGTTGTGTTTTTGGATAATATTAGTACTATTTTTGTTAATTTTTCAAACTTAACTTTACAAAAATTATATTTTTTAAAGATTTTTACTTACAAATAAATTTCAAATTTTTTTAATATATTAAAAAATATTAAAAAATTTCGGTTATATGGTGGTCTTGGGCACTTTTATTATTTATGGAGTTATATATAGGAGTTATATATATATATATAACGTGATATATATATGTGTGTGTGTGTGTGTGTGTGTGTGTGTGTGTGTGTGTGTGTGTGTGTGTGTGTGTGTGTGTGTGTGTGTGATTCCTGAATAGGTACTAACTTCAAATTTTTACCTAAATATGATTTTTTTTTCCATTTAATAAATAAATTCTATGAGCCATTCCGAGAAAAATGATATAAAACAAGTTGGTGTTTGGATAACATTACAATGTTTTGTGATTTTTTTAAAAATGAGCAAAAATGGGCGACCGACTGTATGAATTAAAGTTAAGAAAAGTCAGGTAATTTTATTTATAAGATGACGGACCTCACAAATCAGATGATCGTACCATAGGATCTTTAGTTATTGCCAATATATTATCCTTATTAAATGTCCTCGAGCAACACTGTATTTTTCCATAAGGTTGGAGTTACCATATAATTATCATATGACTTTGACTTTATTGCTGGGAGCTAATACTATCCTACAATATCACTAGAAGGTTAAACTCAGTACAGAAAGAATAAATACTCTACTATCTCCCTCAATTCTTCGTCTTCTTTATTTCTAATACTGTAGTAGAGAATATTTAGTATTGTTTCAAATATGTAGTTAACTATTCAAAAAGCTGTGTTGGCTGAAAAATCGGTCGAAGTTTTTGCGGAAATATTAATTTTGAGCCCAAAAACTGGATTTTAGAATTATGTCCGTCTACTAAACTTGTCATTCCAATGCTCTTCAGCCCAAATATATTTTTTCCGTTGTTGTTTAAAGGTAAAAACCTATCATTCATCATAGCCTTATATATATACAGTGTGAGTCAAAAGTATGGATACACCCTGTTAAATTTTAAATGGATAAAGATAGAAAAATGAAACTCAGAACACCTTTCTAGGAAATAAAAGTGAACTTTTTAGCCACTATTACAATTTTTCCCATTTCCCCAAAATGAGATTTTTGGGGGGCAGCTCAAAATTTTTAAATATAAAGACCCATTAAGTGACACCTCATTTTAAAGTCCTTGATTAAAGAAGAAGAACAGTGGAAACTAGAGCTTTCTATCTCAACACAGTACAAAATGCCAGCTCATTGAAATTAAGTAAAACTTCATTGAGACACCTGTGAGTCAAAAGTATGGATACACCCTGTTAAATTTTAAATGGATAAAGAAAGAAAAATGAAAGTCAAGACACCTTTCTAGGAAATAAAAGTGAACGTTTTAGTCACTATTACAACTTTGCTCATTTCCCCAAAATGGGATTTTTGGGGGGCAGCTCAAAATTTTTAAATATAAAGACCCATTAAGTGACACCTCATTTTAAAGTCCTTGATTAAAGAAGAAGAACAGTGGAAACTAGAGCTTTCTATCTCAACCCAGTACAAAATGGCAGCTCATTGGTTGTCTATTGGGGTTATTTACCACCTAAATGTGGATGTTCATATTTTGCCTCAATGAAGTTTTACTTAATTTCAATGAGCTGCCATTTTGTACTGGGTTGAGATAGAAAGCTCTGGTTTCCACTGTTCTTCTTCTTTAATCAAGGACTTTAAAATGAGGCGTCACTTAATGGGTCTTTATATTTAAAAATTTTGAGCTGCCCCCCAAAAATCCCATTTTGGGGAAATGGGCAAAGTTGTAATAGTGACTAAAAAGTTCACTTTTATTTCCTAGAAAGGTGTTTTGAGTTTCATTTTTCTATCTTTATCCATTTAAAATTTAACAGGGTGTATCCATACTTTTGACTCACACTGTGTGTGTATATATGGGTCATTCTCTAGAAACCTTACAATTTCAAGTCCCGACCAAACAATCATAAACCAGGAAACCCTTATAAATGACTAAAAATATAAATAGGTTGACTAAAATTATCCACTTGTTCATCAAACAAAGATTTTTGTATATATTCTCATTTTTGCCTTCAAAAAAATATGCAAGGTAGGTTTCATCATTCCTCTGGCATGTCCCCACCATAAAAGTTTAAGATAAACTTTAGTTAGATTCAGCTGTATGAATTATAAATTTCATATAACTTTATTTTCTGCTTTAAAATTAATCTAAAGGTGTGCTCATTTAGTTAAAACTTACTACATTGTACTTTTAACAAAAGTATTTTCAATTTAATAATGTCCCTCTATTTTGACTGTCATTCCTCTGGCAAACTTTTAATGTTTGAAATGAAAAAAGGGAAATTTCGTTCTGCTGGGAAATATGAGGGAAATTTAGTGGCAGCAATGAGCATACTGCTTCCTTCAAAGCACATGGCCAGTAGCAACCACGAGGTGATTGAGGTTAGATGTTTTGTGTTTCATGAGCTTGGTCACGCATGGCTTAGTCATTCCTCTGGTAAGCATTTTAAAATTTTTGTGTGATCATTTTATGATTACAACTATACCTATCTTTAAGTAACCTTACATAGTACATAGCCACTATAGCAAATAACTTGTTTTATAATAATTTAAGCAATAATATTAAAATATTATTGAAAACATCATTCCTCTGGCATCATTCCTCTGGCTATTGGCAGCCAGAGGAATGACGCTTAGGCCAGAGGAATGATTGTTTTTCATGTTCTCATTAATTTATTAGAATTTGAGTGTTTATAGTGGCTTGTTCTTTGAATATAAGCATATAAACATAAAATTAGTTGTAGGTTTTCATGAAAAGGGTTTAGTATAATTTTAAATTGATTTTGTAGTGATAGGCAGAGGAATGACGCGATTACCAGAGAAATGGCCTATTGCATGTAAACGATGATGAAAAACTAAAAGTATTTGGGGTTTCAGTTTGAAGATGGCTCAATCTCGAGAAGAAAGATTAAGAAAGAAGAGGGAGGCAGAAAAACGTAGATACGAAAGGCTGAAGCAAGATCCGGAAGGGGCCCTTAGGTTGAAAGAAAAAGAAAAAGCGCAATATGCTGCGAAGAAAAGTAAAGGAATCATAAAACCAATAGATAAATGTACCCCCAGACAGCAAAGACTAAAGCGGAAACAATGGCGTCAATGTTCTCAGACTTATAGAACTAATAGTAAACTTAAGATACAGCAAAGAACTTTACTGGAACTCAACTCTCCCCCGGATACAGAAACAGAATCTCTTCCAGATGCTGAAACATTGAAGCAAAGTGCGAGTAAAAGAAGGGCTAACAAATTAAGGAAGCAGAGAGGTAAGGAGTCCGCAATAAAAGATAAAACTATCTCTAAACTCAAGAGAAAATTAGAAAAATACAAAAAACGTAATCAACGCCTGAAGAAGAAAATTGAAAAGAGTAAAGAAGATTTAACGCCCAACAAGCGAGTTGACCTTATTATGAAAGATCAAGCAGCAAATGAAATAAGAAAAAAACTACTTTTTGCAGAGGTTATTAAGGACCAAATAACAGAAACACACAAGAGTATGAAATCAAAGAGAGATAAACAAATTTTGAGAAAAATAATAACAGGGTCTATAGTCAAGAGGCATCGCATCAAACACTACTTCCCAAGATGTGTAGTAAAATTCAGACATTCCAAGAGAGTTCTTTTCTCCACAAGGAATGTTAAACTTTTCTTAGAAGATGATGCTCATAGTAGGATGGCAGCTGGTAAAAAGGAGTGTATTACCAGACATAAAGTGAAAAAACAGAAAAGATATTTAAACGACACAATGAAGAATCTCCATACAGAATTTTTACGAACACACTATACAATGGTTATCGGCTATTCTACATTTTGTAGATTAAGGCCATTTTGGGTACAAGCCATGAATGTTACTGATAGAGACACTTGCAAGTGCATGATATGTGGGAACATGGAGTTTTTGGCTGATTGTTTGCACAGAATAGGTGTATTGGCGCAAAAATCGTTGAACTACTGTAAAGAAATATTTTGCTGTATACCTCAAACCGAAAAATGCCTTTTTAGGAAATGTAACAAGTGTCCATATCCAGATTTGACGACAAAACTGCCATCTGACTGTTCTATGGTCAGGTATTTCAAATGGGTGAATCTGAAAGAGAAAATAAAAATTAAGAAAACTGGAAAGGAAAAGGTTATCACAAAAGTAGCTAAAATCCCAGTATCTCAGCCTCCCAACAAAGTCCTTGATGAGTTTTTGTACAGACTTGGACTGTTTCTAATGCATCAGGGAAGAATCAAGCACCAGTACTGCAACATCAAATCCCTAAAAAAAAACCTTAAGGAAGATGAATCTGTTATTCACATGGACTTCAGTGAAAATTACAACTTGAAACATTCAGAAGAAGTCCAATCTTTTCACTTTGGGGGGTCAAGAAAACAAATTTCCCTCCATACTGTAGTAGCGTATGTAAAAGAAACTGCAAAAGAGAAAACATCGTCGATATCTTTCTGTACGATGTCGGGATCTCTTAACCACGAGGTTTCAGGCATATGGGCACACCTAACCCCTGTGTTGAGGTTTTTACAAGACAAATTTCAACTCAAGACTTTGCATTTTGTCAGTGACTCACCCTCTGGACAGTACAGAAATAAAACAATGTTTTATTTCTTAGCAAACCATCTATGCAAAATATGCCCTAACATTACCTCTTTCACATGGAACTATCTAGAAGCTGGGCATGGAAAGGGAGCCGTAGATGGGATAGGAGCTGTCTGTAAACGAACTGCCGACAGAATGGTCCGCGAAGGAAAAGATGTAGGCAATTTGAATGATTTAGAGTTGTATCTAAAAATTAATGTCAAGGGCATTACATTATTTGTGATAAGTGAAGATGACGTTGACGATGTGTCTAAAATCATTTCATTGGAAAACATACAGAAGTTGAAGGGGACAATGAAAGTTCACCAAGTGTTGAGCAAACAATCGCTTTGCATTTTGGAATTCAGGCATCTAAGTTATTTTGATGGTGAAAAACATCCCACAATTGGTGTTCTAAACTATGTTGAAACCAAGTCTCCCAAAACCCGGGTGAGATACAATGAGGTGTATTCGGATGAGGAAAGCTTAACTGAACCACACATAGTTGTTGAATCTCCAGAATCCATTGAAAATTTTACATTCACTGCTAAAGACATAAAAAATCAAACTTATGTAATGGTAGAACTCGAGGACGAAAGAAACAAAAAACAAAAAACTAGGTTTAGGTATGCAGCCATTACAACAGAGGATATGGATGAGGATGGAGACGTGAACGTTTGTTTTTTTAGAATTGTTGACAACAAAGGAGCTCAACTCTTCAGATTGGACGAAAAGGACAGATCATCAATACATTTCAATGAAATCAAAAGTATATTAAAAGAGCCATCATTGGAAATGCGAGGAAGAGAGTTTTTTATAAGTTCGGATCCCAACTGGATATTTTTGAAAAATAAGTTCTTACTCAAAACTTATAGTTTTTTTTTTTTTAAACTTTAATGTCAAGACTGTAAAATGTAAAAAGACTGAATGTAACAGAAGACTGTTTTATTAGACTAGTTTGTATTACTACTTTGTAAAGTTGTACTAGTTTCTATTACTAGTTTGTGGTTTGTATTATCAAAATGTCACTTAAATGAACAAAAAACACTTTTAAAACAAGGAAGACAGATTTTGTTAAATTTAAACATCCTACTACAATTTTTTCTCATTTAGTTATCCTATACTTTCTTAGTACAATTAATTATAAGTAATATTTTTATTCTAACTGTATTTCAAGTTATGATTGTCCAATTATAAATGTTTGATTCATAAAATATGTATTAATGAGTTAAATGCCTTCAAAATCCCCTATAGTTTTAGCATTTCATCATTCCTCTGGTACATAGTCATTCCTCTGGTCTAAGTTATTGCACTAATATCTTAATATATTGCAATTTAACATAACTAAGTGTTTAAAAAGGAGTCCATATAATATGTTTATAAAAATAAGGCAGATGAGTTGAGTTTAATCTAGAAATCATTCCTCTGGCACGGGTCATCAGTCCTCTGGTAAGTGAAAAAACGTTTTTCATTAAAAAAAATATTACTAGATCATTTATTGAGTGTTCCTTTTTGGAGCACTATTTATACTCAAATGTTCACCCAAAAATGTTAAAAAGGTTGTGTTTTGATAAAAATTTTGATTTGCCAATTATATGATCAAATATGTCCACATTTTGGAGAATGACCCATATATATATATATATATATATATATATATATATATATATATATATATATATATATATAAAGAAGAAGATAAAATAAAGACCTCTAAATCTCGAATACTCTAATAGCGCCTCAGTCGGAGAAGAACAAAAGTTGGACAAGAGAAACCGGATAGGAAAGATAAAAGAAAGCAATCTAACCCAAGACTACATGGAAAAGTTGTAGATCCAGCTAGGTCCCCTCGGGATTGACAAGCCAGTACTCACTAGTGAGCTCCTGAGGGTAACCCACATACAGTAGATGGACCAATCAAATTTGGTATGTGTCTTTGTATCAAAAACTATTGGTAAGGGGCAAACACTATTGAGTTGAAATTTTATTTTTAAATATTAGGGCCTATGTGTGGGGTATCAAATAAATCTAGAAGTCATTATAGTTTAGAATATGTAAGTTTATTTGACCAAAAAAATAATATGTTGACGCTAGGCCAAATTTTAAGTGTCGGATATGTCCCCCCCCCCTTATTGTAATTTGAACACAGTGTAACCTAAAAATTGAAAAAAAAAAAATCATTTTCATTCATATCTCTTTATTAAGGTCCTTAAGTAAAACTAAAAAATCTTATAATTTCACCCACGTCTCTAGTCCGTCTACATAACCAATCTGCACAGACAAGACGATAAATCTTATATATTTCAAACTTTGTATTTATATACTACGTAAAAGAAAAATATAGAGGTAACAAAAACAATTATCTTGGGGTAATAACTATCGTCTTGAAATGTTTTATTTTTTGGAAATATTATGTTTGGGGTATCAATAAAACTAGAAGTTATTTTGATTAGGAATATGTATGTTTAATTCATTTAAAAATTAATATATTAACGTTAAGAATTATAAAATAATTGTCCCTTTATGCCTATGGACCCCACGTTGTGTTTTTAGCACATGCTTCACTATTTAATTATTTAATTTTGGGGATGGCTGTTGAGAAAGTTTGTGGAATGTTTTTACACGATTTTTTTTTAATTCTTTTGCATTAGTAAGGATGGCGAAATGTTCGGTGATACGCGTCTGATAATTAAATTTTGTTTTTAATATATAATTAAAACAGTAAAAGCTGACAACTGTACAAACTTCTCACATAATAAAACATGAGAACAACTTCGAAATAAAAGATAAATTATTTCCCACTCTTCCCCCCCCCACCTATTTTTCATGAACGTATACTGAGACATTTTTAGGGAGATATTTTTCCTGTTGTAGATGGGTGTGCCAGAGAGTTAATACAATATTATAGCACCGTTTATTTTAATTTCATACTACAAGAAGGCCAAAGTCTAAATATGTGACACAAAAAGACAACCTTCTACAAATTAAGTCGATAAATTTTGAAACAAACAACATTTACCTAACTGTTGCCAAATTGCGAAACTTCTCAGGTGAAGGAGAGTAAACAAATTACTATCATCGATTCAAACAGCTGTTTGAAAGAGTCAAGGTCTAGCTGTGGAATAATTCCGCGATTATCTGGCAGTTGAGGTTTACACAATGTACTGCCATTCATTAGAAATTTGGTTGTTATTTATAAAGATATTATCTTGTGCTGACAACGATTGTAACAAGTTGATGGACACCATTATGGTACTTACCCAATCCCATGATACAATGTAATACAAGCAGATCCTTTAAATTTAATGGACAAAAATTGATATCAAGAGCCTTTTGGAATGTTAATTTATATAGATAAATAATTCCAGTAGATAAATTGGTAACGAAAAATTGTTAAACAGATTTTCAAAACCCAGCAATTGTATCGCTACTTTTTTATCCGTTTTTAAAAATTTCACCAAAAATAATATTATTTTACCCAAAACGTTAACATTTCAAAATTCATCTGTCATCAAAAAAAAATAATAAATTGGAGTTAGTATGTCAGGAATCAAAAAATGTTCAGTAATGAAGCCAAAACGCCACAAAAATAATATACTACGACAAAATTTATCGATTTTTCAAGATATACAAAAATTTTGTAATGTAATTGTGAATGAAATTGTATTTTAAAAAATACACAATTTAGACAATTCTCATAAGAAAATCTTACAAAATGGCTAAGTAAGATAAAGTGATATTTCTCCAGTTCCGGATGTACGACTTTTGATGTACATAATAACAAAATTATTTCAACACTGTGAAACTGAGATAAACCAAAAGAAAGTCCTGAATTTCGTCTCTACAACTAAATAAGAATTGTTACCAAACTCTAAATATTACTAATCGATATTTGATCTCTCGTTATCGACACAATTATGTCGATATGCCACTTTGAGTTTCGTCGCCGTAATGGTCTAGCAGTCTAGCCGAATGTCTGTACACGGCAAACTATATAAGGGTGACGATAATTTGGAAGGCATAGAACGAAAGAGGAAGATAAATACTTTAAGACAGTGAACTATAGACAAAAGTGACGTATTTTGTAGTCGGCTTCGACAAATATGATAAACGTTTATGTGGTAGCATAAGAACGAAAGAGGAAAAAAAAATGGTGTTGATGTACAATTGAAAAATCATAAATGTTGACTTGAAAAAAAACATAACAAAAGTGACGTACTGTATTTTGTATTCTGCTTCAACAAAGTGGTTAGCGGCGAGACACTAACTTTAGCTATTTATTACATATTATTTAAATTAATACATTTTATGAACTTTTGGTTAAATGAATTGAAAATTAGGAATATTAGCTTTACAGTAGTAACTAATTTATTATGATAGGACGATTTTTAGTGAACGAAATGTTGAATCTCAAAATCTATGTTCTCTTCGACCGTTGAGGCCTTACACGAAACTTGTGTAAACATTTGTTATAAACAAACTTACCCTACTGGATAAGACCTCTTGATCTAAATTTAACATTACCTACAAGTCCCAAGAAACCAACTTTAGAGCATTACATTAGAGGATCTGTTATTATTACAGTGCACGATGGAGCTCGGTTCACGCTATCAACGAAGGGAGAGATGTACAGTTCATATTTAGAAGTGGGGGGTACACTACGTCCTGCGCATGACTCCAACCCAAGGTTGCGCAAAACGTCCACATAACGGACGACCTATACAGTCATTCTCTATTGCGTGCTTGAAGGCCGAGGCTACTACCTCACACCTCCCAAATCTTGGCTAGCGCTCAAGTATTATATAGGTTAATGTTTTTATAATAGTACGCTGTGTCTGTAGATGGGTTGGCTAAAAGCCAAACTGTAAGGATCACTATGCTATTTTAAACCTACTGATTGCAATTATAAAACATCGCACTAACTTTCTCACATAAGCGAGGCTGTTTGATAAGGCAGACGAAGCTCAAATTGTAAATTTCATTTTACCTTAACGCTTGCTACCTTTAATAAAGTTTACTGATAAACTTACAAATAGATCTGTTTAATGGGAAATGTGTGATATCGTCCTTGTTCAAAGGCGAAAAATCATACCAAAGATAAGAAAGAGTATAATACAAAGACACCCCCCCCCCAGCCCACGTATATTTATTTTAATAGTATCAGAATCGGAAAAGAACAAGTATTGAACAAGAGAGGTCTGACAGGGAGAGAGGGAGAGAGGGAGGGAGAGAGGGAGAGAGGGAGAGAGGGAGAGAGGGAGAGAGAGAGAGAGAGAGAGAGAGAGAGAGAGAGAGAGAGAGAGAGAGAGAGAGAGAGAGAGAGAGAGAGAGAGAGAGAGAGAGAGAGAGAACTAAGCCAAGACTACACAAAAAGATGTAGATCTGCCTACTAGAATCCCTCGAGATTGCCGCGCTCGTACCCTCGTTAGTGGCCCTTTGGGGCGATATCGTTCGAAAGCGGATAAGTTTGCGTTTCTTTACTATAATGAAAAACGTGACTTTAGTGTGCTGATAAAACACTATCTTTTGTATTTAAAAACCATAAGGAAGCTGAAGAAAACTTAAAATCTATTATGAAGATTCCTAGGAAATAAGGCACTCATCTTGCTGATATTTTTCTCCTGCTTAAATGTTCATGCAGGTTATTAAAAACACGTTCATCTGAGATGTTTACCACATTAGAAATCTCACCTATCTTGGTTTCCGCAGGGGGTCACTCCATAGTGTGAGAAATTCAAGGAATAGCTGGTTTTACATCTTTCTTCGTGTAGTCTTTGGTTAGATTCCTCTCTTTCATCTTTCCACCCGGTCTCTCTTGACCAATTCTTGTTCTCTTCTGACCCTGGCGCTTATTGAGTATTCGAAAGCTAGGGGTCTTTATTAGGGCTATGATGACCGAGAGGTTTTTCCCCTTTAAACATTAGGAAATAAACTCACTTTACGTTGGTGGATTTTAGTGGTGTGTTATAAGCCTCTTGGATTACAGTCACATTCGAACATCCCAGACGGACATTATCAATAGTTCTCGTACGTCCACAACAAACATGGGACTATTAGTAAACTTCAGATGTGAAAGACTCTATCATCCCTCAAGGGCTCAGTATAATAAGTAGACGTGTAACAATCATGAGGAACGTTACCTTGAATACACCTTTTCATGTTCAGTAGTTTGATTAGATTCCCTCTCTTACATCTTTCCAACAAGTTCTTTCTTGAGCAAATTTTGTTCTTTTCCAACCCTGACGCTATTAGAGTATTCAAAGGCTAGAATGTATGTTCTTTCTTCCTTTTTTATGATGATTTTTCGCCTTAAAACAACACGACAAAACTTTCAAGTGAGTATAAAATAACGATGTAAATTTGTCGACTGCAAATTGCATAAATAAAGCCTAACAGGGGTGTGTTAGATCCGGAGTAGAAAAACACGGTCAAGGCAAACAACAGACGAGGAACAGTCCCTCGTATTGTCTCCAGATGTTCCCAAATAGGAAGGCCACTACGCAAGACAAGGACGCGACACAAGAGTGCAACGAACGGTATCTGGGCCAGGTGCTATCAAATATTAAGGGCTACATATCTCACGACACTACAAACCGATTTTTATTAGTGACGGTTGTATTACTTATCCACACAATATACAGAGTATGGTGTTTTTTTACTTGCTGTAACTAATAAACTGTTCATTTTAAGAAAGGAGGGAGGGAGAAAGAATGCGTTAAAGATAAAATAATATTTTTTTATTTTTCTAACCAATACCTTCTTCAGTTTTAAAATTATTGTTAATGACAAAAGACAACCCACTTAAACAAAATAAATATTCATTTAGATTAATACTTCTATAGTATTCTTCCCTCGTTTAAAGACGAAGTACCCTAGGTCATTATCGTCTTACATGAAAAAAAGATCCCAAACGTTGAATTCTTTAATAACGTCGGGATCAGAAGAGAGTCAAAGTTGGTCAAGAGAGATTTCATAAAAAAGTGTAGATCCAGCTAGAAGTCCTAGGGATTGTCAAGCCAATACTCCCTATAGTTAGGCTTGCCATACGTTCCGGACAGTCCCGGTGTCCCGGCCGGTTTTGTCGATGTCCCGGTTAGTGGTTATAGACGATAGGGGATTAATGAAAGAATCAACTGCAAGAGCAAAATAAATTTTGATCTCTCATTCTCAGATTGTTATGAAAAATTAAAGGTAAAAAAGACATTTTAAAACAAGTACATTCAAGCCAAAAGTATCAATGGTTTAGAATGGAGAAATAACATTTTTGTTTTATTAACATAATAAGTAGAATGTAAATAAATTGAATGTAAAACATAATAAAAAGTTGTCTGAAAAATGTGTTTATCTTTATTTCAAAAGGATTAAATATAATTTTTCCAAGGGGTTACCCCCCAATCCGCTGTCCCTGTTTGGTTCGCATAAATTATGGGAAGCCTACAGTAAACTCCTGAAGGTATAAAAGTATAGAAATGGCTTAATTATTTATCATCCATTAGTTTGATGCATTCTACACATAGGTCGTTCAAAATCTTTGATGTCAAATTTCATTAAATTCACAACAATCCATAACAATTAACAATATGGTATTTAGATTAATGGGTCATATGATATAGCCCACAGCTCTCGGCAATGTAGGCTACACTAATAGACGTTGTTTTACTGTTAACCTTTCTTCAATAGTTTTGACAGTTATACCATTCTATAGGAAATTGAACGGCCCAAAAAAAAAATATTCTTGACGATTTTTATAAAAATTTACTGTTTTTGAGTTGTTTTCAATTAAAATTTTTTAATGGCCGCCATTTTGAAACGGATTATTGGAAGAACTGTATTTTTTTTAACTAGGTCTTTACAGATAAGTAACGTGCAAAATTTCAAATCAGTCGGTTAAGCTGTTCTAAAAATAATTTAGTAAAAAAACAAAATGACGGATAGCCGGTAAAAGAAGCGTTCGTTTCTGGACATAAATTCATAAGAACTATTTCCTTTATTTTGACCCATATAACCGCTCCTGAATTATCTCCGCGCATTACACAAACACCCTTTATATCCACACACCTTCATAGGCTAGCAAGATCTCTAGTCTTCGGTTAGATCTTTTCTTTTATATTTCCTCTCTCTTGACCACCCTGATGATCTTGAGACCCTGACCCTATTAGGGTTTACGAGGGGGGGAGTATTTAAAGGTTCTATCTATAAAGCTATGATGACCGAGAAGTTTTTCGCCTTTAAACAACAAGAAACTAAATATAAATACATGCAAAATATGTTTAAATCAAATAAACTAAACTTAAATAAATTACGATGAAATATATATAAAATCATGTTCAACATTTTTAGCATCAATAAATTTACTATACTTGATTTTACACAGAAATACTGTTCGTATATTAGAAAAGGGGATTAAAAAAATCATTTTACAAAAAATGTATACCTTTAGTCGAACTAAAAGTACGAATTTTGTAATTTAAAAAAAAAACAATTACTCGTTTTCACACCTCAATATTTTGGATTTTAAATTTATTTTTTCGATAAATATCCATATTTTTTTTGAAAAATGAAAATAGGAAATAAAGTCTTTTGATTTTACAGCTTCCTGATTGATTTCCCCCCCCCACTCTCACGTAGGCCTATGTCTTAATTCAAACACTAAATCTAGAAGAAAGAAACGTTTCATTCACGAAAAAAGTTTTTTGTTGTCCAAATTATCTGTACAACCTCTTCCACGTCATTCTTACATACCAAATTTTACAAATCCGAAAAGCGAAAAAATAATTTTCGACATGCCGTCCGTCCGCCGTCGTTGTAGTAAAAGCAGGATAGCAGTCACAAGGAATAAGATAGGAACATCCAATTGGACTATTGTGTGTTCATGTAGAAACCTATTGAAATTCAGAAAAATCAAAACTTCAACTTCGAAGAATTTCAAGACAAGTTAGATCTACTGGTGAAAATAATGAAAACCATTCATATGAACATAGCTCCGGAAACGCTTCCTTTTCCGTCTGTCGGCCATTTTGTGTTAAAGAAATAATTATTATGCGTTTAAATCTGGTGTAGGCCTACGCATTGTTTTAAACAAGTTGAAATCTACTTTTTGAGTATGTTGTGATAAAAAATATTGCTTTTTAGCACGAGTTATTGATACTGTATATATAATAAGAAACAACTAGTAAACCAACCATGATCTATTTTGTGTTCTTGACAATTAACAATTTTTTTTCGTTTCAGTTATTTTGACGATAACTTAATTATTTTTCAAAGTACAGAAAAATTGAAAACCCCGTTTTGTTTGTCATTAATAAATATAAATATTTTGTCTAAAAATTTACGGCTTCCAAGATATATGACTTTAAACAATTTCAACGGTAGCCATTTTGAATATTTATATAGTAAAGTTTTGGATCTTAATAAATAGCATAAACAATAAGAACACCAAATTCTAACTCATAATCTTACTAATTTCAAAAGTTTTTTTAACACAAAATGGCCTACAGACGAAAACGAAGCGTTTCCTGACCATCCATACAAACTTTTATAATAATTTTCACCAGTAGTAGAACTCATCCTGAGAATCATTCCATGTCTTCGTAAAACACCCTATATCTTACACATTATACAAAGCAAATAATAATTATGGTAGTCGTAAAAAATTTCGACCTGAGTTTCGTGACTGGCCTTCCCGTTTTTACGGCCTCATAAAACAGAAAGAGTCATTTGAGACACACCGTCCATTCGTCCACGACGATAGCGCGCACATAAATTAAAATAGGAATATTAAATTTGTAACATAGCTTGTTCATATATAACTCTATTGAAATTCTGAAGTCGAATTAGAAATGGCGGCCATTTTAACACTTTTGTGTGTTATCCAAGTTCACACGACATAACCTAACCTACATCAGTACGCTTGCAAATCGAAATTATTGTTTAAAATATAATTTCAACCCTGACGTCCTACGAAAACTTAATATACGCTAAGATAAGTGTAGATACTGTTTTAAATAAACTTAACCAGGCCTACTGGGTAAGACGCCTTCAATATTTCCACATGTCACAAAAGATCAAATTTTGGACATTACAATGTAGAGAATCTGTTTGTATTAGACGTAAGATCAAGCTGGGTAGTACTATGATGGTGCGATCAACTTGTTTTCCAATCTGGTATGTAATCCCTAATAAACATTCACAAGCGTCGTAATTTGTACTTATTTTCGGGTTTTGTTTAGACATCATTAAAAGGCGATTTCTCTGGATATGTTTTTATCCCATTCACTCCTGGAAATCTCCGAAAATATATCCTAATATCGCCTAGACTAATGCATAATCTGTAATTTAAATTGATAAATCACGGTAGTGCGCAAGGAAGCGCTATATTTATTTCACCGACAACTTTAATATCATTCGCAAGTTATCAATGTTTTACAAATTTAAATCTACCTTCAGATTAGAGTGAATAAACTTCTCGAGGTCGAATTTAAACATATGCAGTGTGGTGTTGACCTTTTTTTTTATTGGCAATATATAAATCTACACTTTGACCGAGTTACCGACCATTGCACTTAAGCACAAGGTGTCCTTGTCTAGTCTGACCTTCCTCTGACCATGAGTTGCAAGATGCGATGCGATGATCCTTAGGGTAAATCAACACGGTAGTTTTTTATTGTTCATTTTGTTTAAAGCGAAAAAACCTCTCTGTATCATCTTTAAAAAAAATAAAAGAAAAAAGAACGTAAAATAAAGACCCCTGGTCCTCGAATACTCTAATAGTGTTAGTCTCAGAAAAGAACAAGAATTGATCAAGTAAGAGCTGAAGGGACAGATAACAGAGTAGGATCTAACCTGACTAGATGGAAAAAATTAGCTAGTTTCCTTCAAGATTGCCAAACTTGTACTCACTAGTAAGCCCCTGAGAGTACAACACAATAGTATTGATATCAATGACAGTTTGTATTTGCTACAATTTACTTCAATTTCATTTAAATCTGTTTCGCTCGTTGATACGACAATCCTACAGAATAGAGAAATATTAGACAGAGTATCAACAAAGTAGTCCATGACTCGTCACTCCAACCGAAATTAAATTCTCCTAAAATCTAATAAAAGTATCACATATTTTTCGTGTTTCACTAAAATCAGTTTGTGTAAAACACTCTGACGTAATAAAACAAGCTTTGTCCATGATCTCTACTACTACATGTAGCCTAAAAATACAGACTTTTCTTATTTAAACAAAAACGAAAACTCTCTGTCATCATCACTTTTTTATATTATATACATAAATAAAGCATGAATATAAGGGTCGGAAAAAGATTTGGTCATTAGAGAGATTACGTGGGCTTGGCTCGACTATCTGTCATCATCACTTTTTTATATTATATACATAAATAAAGCATGAATATAAGGGTCGGAAAAAGAATTGGTCATTAGAGAGATTACGTGGGGTTGGCTAGACTATCTGTCATCATCACTTTTTTATATTATATACATAAATAAAGCATGAATATAAGGATAAGACAAAGAATTGATCATTACAGAGATTACGTGGGGTTGGCTCGACTCTCTGTCATCATCACTTTTTTATATTATATACATAAATAAAGCATGAATATAAGGGTCGGAAAAAGAATTGGTCATTAGAGAGATTACGTGGGGTTGGCTAGACTATCTGTCATCATCACTTTTTTATATTATATACATAAATAAAGCATGAATATAAGGATAAGACAAAGAATTGATCATTACAGAGATTACGTGGGGTTGGCTCGACTCTCTGTCATCATCACTTTTTTATATTATATACATAAATAAAGCATGAATATAAGGATAAGACAAAGAATTGATCATTACAGAGATTACGTGGGGTTGGCTCGACTCTCTGTCATCATCACTTTTTTATATTATATACATAAATAAAGCATGAATATAAGGATAAGACAAAGAATTGATCATTACAGAGATTACGTGGGGTTGGCTCGACTCTCTGTCATCATCACTTTTTTATATTATATACATAAATAAAGCATGAATATAAGGATAAGACAAAGAATTGATCATTACAGAGATTACGTGGGGTTGGCTCGACTCTCTGTCATCATCACTTTTTTATATTATATACATAAATAAAGCATGAATATAAGGATAAGACAAAGATTTGATCATTACAGAGATTACGTGGGGTTGGCTCGACTCTCTGTCATCATCACTTTTTTATATTATATACATAAATAAAGCATGAATATAAGGATAAGACAAAGAATTGATCATTACAGAGATTACGTGGGGTTGGCTCGACTCTCTGTCATCATCACTTTTTTATATTATATACATAAATAAAGCATGAATATAAGGATAAGACAAAGAATTGATCATTACAGAGATTACGTGGGGTTGGCTCGACTCTCTGTCATCATCACTTTTTTATATTATATACATAAATAAAGCATGAATATAAGGATAAGACAAAGAATTGATCATTACAGAGATTACGTGGGGTTGGCTCGACTCTCTGTCATCATCACTTTTTTATATTATATACATAAATAAAGCATGAATATAAGGATAAGACAAAGAATTGATCATTACAGAGATTACGTGGGGTTGGCTCGACTCTCTGTCATCATCACTTTTTTATATTATATACATAAATAAAGCATGAATATAAGGATAAGACAAAGAATTGATCATTACAGAGATTACGTGGGGTTGGCTCGACTCTCTGTCATCATCACTTTTTTATATTATATACATAAATAAAACATGAATATAAGGATAAGACAAAGAATTGATCATTACAGAGATTACGTGGGGTTGGCTCGACTCTCTGTCATCATCACTTTTTTATATTATATACATAAATAAAGCATGAATATAAGGATAAGACAAAGAATTGATCATTACAGAGATTACGTGGGGTTGGCTCGACTCTCTGTCATCATCACTTTTTTATATTATATACATAAATAAAGCATGAATATAAGGATAAGACAAAGAATTGATCATTACAGAGATTACGTGGGGTTGGCTCGACTCTCTGTCATCATCACTTTTTTATATTATATACATAAATAAAACATGAATATAAGGATAAGACAAAGAATTGATCATTACAGAGATTACGTGGGGTTGGCTCGACTCTCTGTCATCATCACTTTTTTATATTATATACATAAATAAAGCATGAATATAAGGATAAGACAAAGAATTGATCATTACAGAGATTACGTGGGGTTGGCTCGACTCTCTGTCATCATCACTTTTTTATATTATATACATAAATAAAGCATGAATATAAGGATAAGACAAAGAATTGATCATTACAGAGATTACGTGGGGTTGGCTCGACTCTCTGTCATCATCACTTTTTTATATTATATACATAAATAAAGCATGAATATAAGGATAAGACAAAGAATTGATCATTACAGAGATTACGTGGGGTTGGCTCGACTCTCTGTCATCATCACTTTTTTATATTATATACATAAATAAAACATGAATATAAGGATAAGACAAAGAATTGATCATTACAGAGATTACGTGGGGTTGGCTCGACTCTCTGTCATCATCACTTTTTTATATTATATACATAAATAAAGCATGAATATAAGGATAAGACAAAGAATTGATCATTACAGAGATTACGTGGGGTTGGCTCGACTCTCTGTCATCATCACTTTTTTATATTATATACATAAATAAAGCATGAATATAAGGATAAGACAAAGAATTGATCATTACAGAGATTACGTGGGGTTGGCTCGACTCTCTGTCATCATCACTTTTTTATATTATATACATAAATAAAGCATGAATATAAGGATAAGACAAAGAATTGATCATTACAGAGATTACGTGGGGTTGGCTCGACTCTCTGTCATCATCACTTTTTTATATTATATACATAAATAAAACATGAATATAAGGATAAGACAAAGAATTGATCATTACAGAGATTACGTGGGGTTGGCTCGACTCTCTGTCATCATCACTTTTTTATATTATATACATAAATAAAGCATGAATATAAGGATAAGACAAAGAATTGATCATTACAGAGATTACGTGGGGTTGGCTCGACTCTCTGTCATCATCACTTTTTTATATTATATACATAAATAAAGCATGAATATAAGGATAAGACAAAGAATTGATCATTACAGAGATTACGTGGGGTTGGCTCGACTCTCTGTCATCATCACTTTTTTATATTATATACATAAATAAAACATGAATATAAGGATAAGACAAAGAATTGATCATTACAGAGATTACGTGGGGTTGGCTCGACTCTCTGTCATCATCACTTTTTTATATTATATACATAAATAAAGCATGAATATAAGGATAAGACAAAGAATTGATCATTACAGAGATTACGTGGGGTTGGCTCGACTCTCTGTCATCATCACTTTTTTATATTATATACATAAATAAAGCATGAATATAAGGATAAGACAAAGAATTGATCATTACAGAGATTACGTGGGGTTGGCTCGACTCTCTGTCATCATCACTTTTTTATATTATATACATAAATAAAACATGAATATAAGGATAAGACAAAGAATTGATCATTACAGAGATTACGTGGGGTTGGCTCGACTCTCTGTCATCATCACTTTTTTATATTATATACATAAATAAAGCATGAATATAAGGATAAGACAAAGAATTGATCATTACAGAGATTACGTGGGGTTGGCTCGACTCTCTGTCATCATCACTTTTTTATATTATATACATAAATAAAACATGAATATAAGGATAAGACAAAGAATTGATCATTACAGAGATTACGTGGGGTTGGCTCGACTCTCTGTCATCATCACTTTTTTATATTATATACATAAATAAAGCATGAATATAAGGATAAGACAAAGAATTGATCATTACAGAGATTACGTGGGGTTGGCTCGACTCTCTGTCATCATCACTTTTTTATATTATATACATAAATAAAGCATGAATATAAGGATAAGACAAAGAATTGATCATTACAGAGATTACGTGGGGTTGGCTCGACTCTCTGTCATCATCACTTTTTTATATTATATACATAAATAAAACATGAATATAAGGATAAGACAAAGAATTGATCATTACAGAGATTACGTGGGGTTGGCTCGACTCTCTGTCATCATCACTTTTTTATATTATATACATAAATAAAGCATGAATATAAGGATAAGACAAAGAATTGATCATTACAGAGATTACGTGGGGTTGGCTCGACTCTCTGTCATCATCACTTTTTTATATTATATACATAAATAAAGCATGAATATAAGGATAAGACAAAGAATTGATCATTACAGAGATTACGTGGGGTTGGCTAGACTATCTGTCATCATCACTTTTTTATATTATATACATAAATAAAGCATGAATATAAGGATAAGACAAAGAATTGATCATTACAGAGATTACGTGGGGTTGGCTCGACTCTCTGTCATCATCACTTTTTTATATTATATACATAAATAAAGCATGAATATAAGGATAAGACAAAGAATTGATCATTACAGAGATTACGTGGGGTTGGCTCGACTCTCTGTCATCATCACTTTTTTATATTATATACATAAATAAAACATGAATATAAGGATAAGACAAAGAATTGATCATTACAGAGATTACGTGGGGTTGGCTCGACTCGCTGTCATCATCACTTTTTTATATTATATACATAAATAAAGCATGAATATAAGGGTCGGAAAAAGAAATGGTCATTAGAGAGATTACGTGGGGTTGGCTCGACTCTCTGTCATCATCACTTTTTTATATTATATACATAAATAAAGCATGAATATAAGGGTCGGAAAAAGAATTGGTCATTAGAGAGATTACGTGGGGTTGGCTAGACTATCTGTCATCATCACTTTTTTTATATTATATACATAAATAAAACATGAATATAAGGATAAGACAAAGAATTGATCATTACAGAGATTACGTGGGGTTGGCTCGACTCTTTGTCATCATCACTTTTTTATATTATATACATAAATAAAACATGAATATAAGGGTCGGGAAAAGAAATGGTCATTAGAGAGATTACGTGGGGTTGGCTCGACTCTCTGTCATCATCACTTTTTTATATTATATACATAAATAAAACATGAATATAAGGGTCGGAAAAAGAATTGGTCATTAGAGAGATTACGTGGGGTTGGCTAGACTATCTGTCATCATCACTTTTTTATATTATATACATAAATAAAACATGAATATAAGGGTCGGAAAAAGAAATGGTCATTAGAGAGATTACGTGGGGTTGGCTAGACTCTCTGTCATCATCACTTTTTTATATTATATACATAAATAAAACATGAATATAAGGGTCGGAAAAAGAAATGGTCATTAGAGAGATTACGTGGGGTTGGCTCGACTCTCTGTCATCATCACTTTTTTATATTATATACATAAATAAAGCATGAATATAAGGATAAGACAAAGAATTGATCATTACAGAGATTACGTGGGGTTGGCTCGACTCTCTGTCATCATCACTTTTTTATATTATATACATAAATAAAACATGAATATAAGGGTCGGAAAAAGAAATGGTCATTAGAGAGATTACGTGGGGTTGGCTCGACTCTCTGTCATCATCACTTTTTTATATTATATACATAAATAAAGCATGAATATAAGGATAAGACAAAGAATTGATCATTAGAGAGATTACGTGGGCTTGGCTCGACTCTCTGTCATCATCACTTTTTTATATTATATACATAAATAAAACATGAATATAAGGGTCGGAAAAAGAAATGGTCATTAGAGAGATTACGTGGGGTTGGCTAGACTCTCTGTCATCATCACTTTTTTATATTATATACATAAATAAAACATGAATATAAGGGTCGGAAAAAGAAATGGTCATTAGAGAGATTACGTGGGGTTGGCTCGACTCTCTGTCATCATCATTTTTTTATATTATATACATAAATAAAACATGAATATAAGGATAAGACAAAGAATTGATCATTACAGAGATTACGTGGGGTTGGCTCGACTCTTTGTCATCATCACTTTTTTATATTATATACATAAATAAAACATGAATATAAGGGTCGGAAAAAGAAATGGTCATTAGAGAGATTACGTGGGGTTGGCTAGACTATCTGTCATCATCACTTTTTTATATTATATACATAAATAAAACATGAATATAAGGGTCGGAAAAAGAATTGGTCATTAGAGATTACGTGGGGTTGGCTCGACGTGGGGTTAGTTCGACACTTGGGGGAACTAGGGTCATCTGTTCAAACTCCTTCTTAATGAGTAATCCTTCTTGGAATTGGAGGTGTTTGTTCCGTCAGCCGAAAAGCGACACTCAAGTGACGAGGTTCGTCGTCTGTCAAAATAGTATGACTTGTAATTCGCCGGTAGTATTCTCGGGTCTTGGCTAACCTGGTATCCTTTAAAACTAACAGAAAGCACAATACCAATCATAACTATTCTGAACTCATAAGGCACTGTTGAAGTTTATTTAAATATCCAATTCCATGATATGTCATATTGTCGATGGGCTTTATGATTGCGATGACCATACTTCCTAACCTAACCTATACCCGCCCGACTGGTATCTGATCCGTTCACATTTCCAGGAAGTGATTGCTATTGACTGGGGAGGCCAATATGTCGAGCCAACCCCTCGACACCATTAGAGACCTTATAGAAAGATGAAATAGAGGGACTAACCAAAGACTACAGTGAAAAAGGTGTAGATCCAGCTAGGACTCGAGGGATTGCCACGCCCGTACTCACTATAGACGAGCCTCTGAGAGTAGCCTATAGGTTAGGCTAGGTTTCAAAACTCTTACTGTGTATCGAAATCAAATTAGTTCTGCGATTATATATTATTCTTTTTAAAATAAATCTAGAAAACGACGCATTTTTTGACATCCGTTTATAGAAACCTTGTTCTATACTTTTATCTCTGAATCAATTCCCAGTTTGGAATCCTATTATTGAACATCCTGTATACGGTTCCTTGTCACATCTATCAATTGGTTTGAACCTTCATATTTCATAAATTGGTTTTTTTGTACAGTAAAGTTGAAAAAAGACATTTCAAATTTTTGAATGTCACTATCAAAATCGCACAAATTTAACACGTTTATAAATCTATAAAACAGCTGTAGACCAAATACAAGAGAGGTCAAATTGATTTCATTTAATGAGCTTTAATTTGACATGCAACATGATTATATTTCAATTTTGAAAATTTTACAAAAACAAAAAATTGTTTTGGAAATTTTATAAACACAATTTTAATTTTAAAAAGATATGTTTTAAAGACTATTTACTTACAAAATTTCAGAATGGGAGGCCAATGGGCTCTAATGTATAATTAATTTGGGGATTTTGTTAAATTATCCCCAATATTTTTTGTATTATTAATATTCTGTAAGTTGCGTGGTTCAATCTTACTTTTTAGATAAGGTTATTACTGTATTTAAGATGGTCTACCTATAATATTTGTTATGGCACTTATCTCCACTTTTGTATAAATATATTTTTTTACTGTTGTTTTTTATAAATAGCGTAAAGTTAAATTGTTTAACTTCTTTCTATTTTAATCCATGAGGTCTGTGGATGGCTTCGTATAAGGAAGGGTAACTTCAAAAGAGGGCTCCAATCAAGTCCCGTGTATAATAACCAATAGTTGAGCAAGAGGAGCGCGCGGTTGTCAATTTGGACAACTCCCTGTACGAGTTTCAATGCTAATAAAGTTGCTTAAATAATTAGTTTAAGTATGTTTGAGTAGTTTTTTATGGGTTAAACGATAATTGTTTTTATTTAAATGCGATTAGTTTACATAACATTATGTCAAAACTAAAATATTTATTTTTCAATCATTTTTTGCTTTAACGATAATAATTTCCTCTTTAATTATAGTAAAAGCCCATACAAAAATAAATATTAATTTTTAATTGAAGTTTCATGCAATTTAAGAGGAAATATTTCTATTACATTTATTTATTAAGTCGAAAATATATTGTTTTTGTTGAAAATTTTCTAATGTTTTGTTTTCAAGGAAGGAAAGCAGTTAGGGACTAAATTAAATTGTTCCTTAAATTATGTTCTTTGCAACTGTGATAGAAAATTTAAATGTAGTATCTATGATTTTTCCGAGCGCCTTAAATGAACGTAACTGCAGAAGAATCGCGGTGTCACAGCGGAGAAAGGTGTTGGCAAACCTGCACGGTCCCTATTGGTTTCTCCAAGGTCAAGCTGTCTACTGGCTCCTGCCTCAACGGAATTTACTCAAGGCGGCATTTATATATAAAGTATTACATTTCCCCCTATGATTTTGATAATCTTTTGTTTATTTCTTTTTCACTGATTTAGTGATGTTTGATTAATAATAAGTTATTAATTTTTTCGGGTATAAAGTTTTTTTTGAAGTTTTAATTTTTGAGGTTATTTGTGTAAATTATATAAAAATTAATCAATTTTTTTGTACAAATATAGGCTATATAAATAATGTATCTATATTTAATTTGGTGACTTTTCAAAAATTATCCAAAATATTTTATGTATTTTTATCAGTATTTTTTTACAGAAAAACGGACGTATAAAATCTATTGTTACCTAATTTAGTTGTAAACAAAATTATATACTTATCATTGTACATCTTTTTTCGGAATTTCAATCCCACTTTTTTGTAATCGAATCCCTTTCATTTGTCATAAAATAATTTTCTTAATTAAAATTTAATTAGAGAAATGAGTTTTTTTTAACCAAAAAACTAAAGAAATAAATGTTACTGATCCCATAGTTTACATTAGAAGCTTTAATTTCATGTTGTATCGTCAATGGTAGGTTATAGAATGAATATAGAATAAAGAAAGAAATAAATGAGGAAGTAAACAAACTACAAAGTTCTCATTTTATGAGAAAAGAAAAGAATCCAATTTTTAAAAAAGGAAACCGTGGGGTTGAAATTCCGAAAAAAGTCCAACAATTTTACAATTTTAATTTTTTTACATTTATATCTATAAATGGGCAAAATTCGCTTTTCACTAAATTATCAATTCTAAATTTAAGAAAAGAAATAAACAAGCAAAATGGCCACAGATTTTCGAAATTATTTAAATTGATAGTACTCTGCCAAATTTGATGAACAAATAAAATCGAGGGAATTATTTTAAAATTTAAATCCTATTATAGTTAAACGTTGGTACAAACTGGCCCTGACACTAGAAAGTAAATATGATAAATAAACAATAGCACAAGATATTGACCTGCTCAAACCTGAATACACAACACACTGTAAAGAAATCAATACTCCCGCCAGCTCTACTGAGCATGTGCGCACAACTGGGCCACCCGTTCTTCAATCAACAAGTCATGAAAATAAGTCGCAGTAGGGCTCTTCGGCACGTACACACCGAGCTACGTCTCCATTAATTTTTGATTAAATTTTGGAAATATTGTTCTGGCTATAAGAATAATTGATGATAAAATAGAAATAATCAGACACAGTCCCCAATCTGCAAAGCCAAATATTAAAGAAAAACAATGTTTGTTTTTTTCCTTTGTTTAAAGCCGAAAAACCTCCCAGTTATTCATCACCTTACGAAAAGAATAATAAAATAAAGATTCCTAGCCTTCGAATATTCCAATACTCGTAACAAGCAACCGTTGGTCGAGACATGATAGGGAAGATGACGATTCTAATATCACGATGAGGACACGCTATCCACCTCAACCGATTGTTTTGAAATTTTAGATACTTTTTAATAAATTTACTAGAAATGTGTGAAATTTTCAACACACACATGTTTATAAAAACAAAATAGCTGGAACACTAAAACCAGTAGTTAAAATAAAGTACCGCTTTTTTACGTTAAAACCAGTAGTTAAAATAAAGTACCGTTTTTTTACGTTAAAAAAAAAAAAAAAAAAAAAAAAAAAAAAAAAAAAAAAAAAAAAAAAAAAAAAAAAAAACATTACTACAAACGTAATTTGATACAAACACAATGTTCTTTTAAAGCAAACTAAAACCTAATTTATTTTTTTTTAAACCAATGAAATAAGATTTTAAAATGTATTAATTTATTTAAACTGAAACCCATCCACACGGATAGAAACGCCTAACAAATGACTCGTTCGCCTTTGTAAAGTAATTACGTGGGCTCCGAAGAAGTTCCTCTTCTATAACGCTCTTCAAATCCTCATCACTGTTGAAACTACGAATGTACACTTAGACCGGGGTCGTATATCTAAAAACTGACCAATCCAACGCCCTTTAAAGGTCATGAAACTCAATGCTGCGGGAACAGAACCCCACTCTTCTGTCCGGATCATCTTCATGTAGGTTATGGACTAGGTGGCTTTTATAAAATTTAATTTTGATTTTCTTTACGATTCTCTGCACTAAAAATCTGGTCACTCCCGTTTCAAGCTTTACTTTTCTAAGTGATTTTGGTTTATTAGAACGGAGTAATGAAGCATATACCATTACTTCTCTTCCCTTATAAGGGGATGGAATGTACTTTTTCCGTTTCCAATAACAAATTTGTTCACTTAATTATTGATTGAGTGGTTGGTGGATCAACACCTGTGAAGGCAACCTGATATTGTCTAATTGATTCTGCTCAGTTATTAAAAACTATGGCCCACGCACAACACTTTAATTTTTGCTCTGTAAAAACCATTTTGCAATTACAAAAGTCAATAAGATAGTACTTAAAAGAATTAGGTTATTAGTTTTATTTTAATGATGTTTAATTTGAACAGAACAGCTGTTTTTAATTTAAATCGAACAGCTGTTCAACAATTAAACCTGCAAAAACGATGAAAGTATAAAGGCATAGTTTTTTTTGACACCATTTTAGTTTGTATAATCACCAATGTGTTGAAATTTTCACACAGTTTTGTTGAGGAATACACAATCGGTTGAGGAATAAGCAATTATAGAATATCAAAAGCGCGTACCTCTTCTTGGACTCACTGTATACACAACCCATTGTGTAACTCGTTCAAATACTAACCTACTTCCAGATTGAGCTAGATACTTGAAATTTTGCAAATTTATAGCTTTTAGTCTGCAATCGACGAGAAAATTCCAAAAAGATGATTTTTTAAATTTTTAACCCCAAAAAATTCAAAATGGCGATCGCAACTTTAAACTCGGTATAGACCTTTTGTAAGTCTATTTTGCCAAAACGTTAAGAGACCTTCCTTGATCGAAAAACGGACTCCACCAGCAGACAAGGATTTGGCGAAATCTAAGAGTTTGCTACAATAACTTTTTCTTACATCTTAGATGTTTTGAACATTTTCCACAAAATAATTCAACCTTTGTACACTTATACGGCAGCTTAAAATCAAAAAATTTGACACGCTTATAGCAGTTGGATATATTAGTATCTCTGGCAAATTTGATTATTCTAGATGTCCTATAAATGTATCAAAAAATTAAATAATGGAAATTATTAAGTTTCGATCTATGAATTTGGCCCCCCCCCCGTTTGTCAAAACCGACTGAGGGTACTGTTCTTGTCTGGTTTGTTTTTCTCCTGTACATTTTATAATACGACCCTTCTCGTCAAAGTGCTTATTACTACAGGTAATATAATGCACTGTTGCTTATTTCAATTGTAACGCTAACGTAACAATGACGCAGTTCTCTTGTAAACTGCGTCATAGTCAATTCTTTCGGAACTGCGTCGTTTCTGTTTTGGCAAACTGCTGACCCTGTGACGGCGGGTTCAACGACCGGGAGAAGACCAAACAGGTCACTTTCACTCTGACCACAATGCAATCGCAAAGAACGTAATATTTACAATCTCTGTTCCAAAGCATCAGGACAGAAGACTGCACTAGCGGCTCATGACGCGACTGTTATCGTTCTACTAGTCAGAATCTATAGATTTACAGCTAGGATGGTAAACCGTTTAGCTGCATTTAAGTTATTTTATTTCACCTTACCATCTTGTAGACCACATAGTTTGTACTTACTCACTATACGAAATTGATATCAGTTTACATTTCATGGCTTCGAAAGTGATTTCGGCACGCCAACCGACGTCCATGTTTGTATATAAGCACAAGAGTGGCTAGAAAAATTAGGATGAAAATATGAAATTTTGTACATAGAGAAACTGGCGGCCATTTTAAACGGTTTTCAACTGAACGCACTAAATTCGATAAAAATTTACTGATTTAAATTCTGCATGTAACGGTATCAATCTCACACCTCTATGATGACAAATAGCGTAATGAGTGTGGGACTCCTTCACATATGTACAACTTCGAGGCCCGCCAGGACACATACGTTCGAAGCGAATGGACACTATTTATTATACAGTGTGGTTTTAAAGTACGTTCCCCCTTTTTATATCACATTGTTTTTTAACCAATGTCATCTATTATAATAGGTAAAAACACTAACTTTTATAGTGTTTGGGAATATAGGGGATCACTCTAGGTCCAAGATTTAGGAGTCAAGTTCAAAAATCTTTATGTGAAGGTGATCATGCAACATGTTGTTTAACACTGTCTCTTTTTTCTAAAAACCATGGTTGAATCGAAACGAATAAAGGTTTTACAGTTTTCGAGATATCATAAGGTTTAAGATTTAGGAATCAACTTGAAAATTGTCATGAGAAAGTGATGCGACATATCATTTAAAACCGTATTTTTGTTTAACAGTGGTGGAATCAACATTGAAAAAGATTATATCAGAAGGTTAAAGATTTAGGAATCAACTTGAAAATTGTCATGAGAAAGTGATGCGACATCATTTAAAACCGTATTTTTGTTTAACAGTGGTGGAATCAACATTGAAAAAGATTATATCAGAAGGTTAAAGATTTAGGAATCAACTTGAAAATTGTCATGCGAAAGTGATGCGACATATCATTTAAAACCGTATTTTTGTTTAACAGTGGTGGAATCAACATTGAAAAAGATTATATCAGAAGGTTAAAGATTTAGGAATCAACTTGAAAATTGTCATGAGAAAGTGATGCGACATCATTTAAAACCGTATTTTTGTTTAACAGTGGTGGAATCAACATTGAAAAAGATTATATCAGAAAGTTAAAGATTTAGGAATCAACTTGAAAATTGTCATGCGAAAGTGATGCGACATATCATTTAAAACCGTATTTTTGTTTAACAGTGGTGGAATCAACATTGAAAAAGATTATATCAGAAGGTTAAAGATTTAGGAATCAACTTGAAAATTGTCATGAGAAAGTGATGTGACATATCATTTAAAACCGTATTTTTGTTTAACAGTGGTGGAATCAACATTGAAAAAGATTATATCAGAAGGTTAAAGATTTAGGAATCAACATGAAAATTGTCATGCGAAAGTGATGTGACATATCATTTAAAACCGTATTTTTGTTTAACAGTGGTGGAATCAACATTGAAAAAGATTATATCAGAAGGTTTAAGATTTAGGAATCAAATTGAAAATTGTCATGAGAAAGTGATGCGACATATCATTTAAAACCATATTTTTGTTTAACAGTGGTGGAATCAACATTGAAAAAGATTATATCAGAAGGTTAAAGATTTAGGAATCAACTTGAAAATTGTCATGAGAAAGTGATGCGACATATCATTTAAAACCGTATTTTTGTTTAACAGTGGTGGAATCAACATTGAAAAAGATTATATCAGAAGGTTAAAGATTTAGGAATCAACTTGAAAATTGTCATGAGAAAGTGATGCGACATATCATTTAAAACCGTATTTTTGTTTAACAGTGGTGGAATCAACATTGAAAAAGATTATATCAGAAGGTTAAAGATTTAGGAATCAAATTGAAAATTGTCATGATAAAGTGATGTGATATATCATTTAAAACCGTATTTTTGTTTAACAGTGGTGGAATCAACATTGAAAAAGATTATATCAGAAGGTTAAAGATTTAGGAATCAACATGAAAATTGTCATGAGAAAGTGATGTAACATATCATTTAAAACCGTATTTTTGTTTAACAGTGGTGGAATCAACATTGAAAAAGATTATATCAGAAGGTTTAAGATTTAGGAATCAAATTGAAAATTGTCATGAGAAAGTGATGCGACATATCATTTAAAACCATATTTTTGTTTAACAGTGGTGGAATCAACATTGAAAAAGATTATATCAGAAGGTTAAAGATTTAGGAGTCGACTTGAAAAATGAGAAGGCGACATATCGTTTACCAATGTAGGCCTATTCTTTTTTAAACCTACTGATATCTATAAAACGGTCAAACGTTTTTCACATTTGATTCAACCACTATTTTTTTTTAGAAAAAGAAACAGTGTTAAACGACATGTCGCATGACCACCATCACACTAAAATTGTTGACTCCTACATCTCGGGCCTAGAATGATCCCCTAAAATTCCCAAACACTAAAAAGTTATATTGATAAAAAACAAAGTGATATAAAAATACAAAAAATAGGGGGGAAGGGACCCTAAAACCACATTGTATACGCATCTAAGAGCCCCATTGTAGAAGTTAGAACTTAGAAGAACTTATATGAAGTTAGGGTCTAGTCGAAGTCAAGTAAAATGATATACACATTTACGATGTTCAGAAAATCTGTATAACAACTGTTTAAAACAAACTTACCCTACTGGGTAAAATGATATACACAATTACGATGTTCAGAAAATCTGAGTAACAACTATTTAAAACAAGCTTACCCTACTGGATAAGACCCCTTGATCTACCAATACTATGTAACATTTCCTACAAGGCTTATGAAACTCACTTTTGGGCATTCCATTTAGAAGACCTCCTTGTATTACATTGTATAAGGTTGGGTACATGATGGCACCCATCAACTTCTTTTATTAGTATGTGCAATACTATTCATTTTTATATATGATAACTTTCACTAGGGTGACAATATGTCAACTGGCGGGGAAAACAACTTTATACAAGGTGGCTCATGAAAAAACTTTCAGTTCTACTGGTAAAGAAAAAGTTGATATCCTAAACATAGGTAGGACCGATTAAATTCCCATTTATCCGCCATTTTGTATTTTACAAAAACACGTTTGGAAATAATTATGATATTGAGTTCAGATTTGACACACACGTTTTTTGTTAGGATTTACAAGTGTACCAATAAAACAAAGATTCTAGTTTGTATAGTTTTAAAATGACGGCCGTTTAAAATAAAGGGTTATTATAAAAGAATGGTGGGGTTTTGAACATGATTTAAATGAAAACAGAATTACTTACAGCTGATGTTTATTTATCTAAATCGTCGTCTGAAACAGTTCCTTTACATAACTAATAAATTTCTATATGTGCCCCATTAGTCGCTCGGCAAATGTCCAATCGATAATCAAGTTCTGCCCAAACGTTAGTTAACATGTCTTTGTTAACGGTTGTCATTGCTTCATTAATCCTGTTCCTTAGTGATTTAAGTCACAAATCTTTTTCTCTATAAACAATGTTTTTGATGTACTCCCAAAAGAAGAAATCGCAAAGTGTCAGGTCTGGACTCCTTGTAGGCCAGCGTATAGGTATTTGCCGGCCTATCCATCGATGTCGAAACTTAGTCATTCAAAGTGTCTGACAAATTCACTAAAGTGCTGGAGTGCACCATCTTGTTGGAAATGATGTTGTTGAAGTTTTCGAGTTCATTCAGCTGAGGAACCAAATAATTGATTAACATATCGAGATACACAATTCCATTAATTGTCTTTTCAGCAAAGAAGAAGGCCCTATCAGACGATTTTTCATCACACCACACCAAACATTAATTTTAGGCGAGTCAACATTTTGTGGAATGTTGTTTTTGGAATACCTAACTCTATAGTCCACTGCACGAAATCGGGAGGGTGGCTTGTTTAGCGCTGTTGTCATATATGGAACCGGCCTAGCGAGGGATGGTCGAAAGTCGCTTACCCCTACGCACTAATTGACAACCTTGAACGTCCAGTGTTGCCTAGTTCGAGCGTCAGACCGTTATTCGTCAGACTATTGTCTGTCCGTGCCCGTCACTGCTCAGTACATTCGCTATAAGTTTCCGTAATTGTTTTTAAAGTATTTTTATTTTCGTGTGATATTTAATAGTGTATACATTTTAAATCGTACAGTGTATATAAATAGCGTTAATATGTAAATTATATTTTCAAGTGTTATGAACTGTTAATTTCTGGACATATATTATTTTTTATTATAGGCTTCGTCGAGGTATTGACTTCTTAGGACTTCTGATTGCAGATTGTCTAATAAGTTCAACTATTTCATCAGATTCACATGGCCTGCCAGTTGATTTCTGCTTTTGAACTGATCCATTTTCTTAGAATTGTTTGAACCAACGTCGTATGTTATTTTCTGTGGTGGATCTTTTCTGTATTCGCGTCGAAATGCACGTTGCACTGAAATTACAGAATTGAATTCAGCGAGCAACAAAACACACTTTTGCTTTTTCTTTATTAAAGAACATAATAACACACTCCACACAGAACACTCCAGAAACACAAAACATACTACCACAACAATGCAAGAACTAATTTTGAGGTTACAACAGCTGTTAAACAAACTTATGGGTTATAGGCTATCAGCGATACCAATACAACACCACATCATTCTTTTATGATAGCCCTGTATTTAACTGGAAATATCTCGAAAACCCTTCATTTCACATAAAAAAAGAGACAAAAGATTATCCATTGTTCCAAAACGCTGTTATTGTTCTGTAAGTCATTATAATTTCTTGATAAGAGTAAAATTTAAACCTAGTATACCTTAGGCATAGTATTAAGTTTGGTGTGACATTTCAAAGTTCCAAATCTTCACTTTAAAACACAGATACATTTATTTATAAGGTCGATAATAAAAATATTCTGAGATAAAATTAATCAGAATTCGAAAATATTTTCTTAATATCTAGACAAATACCAAATTTAAATCTAAATATATATATATTTAGATATATATATATATATATATATATATATATATATATATATTATATCTAAATATATTGAATTTTATTTTTTGGTTGATAAATCAGTCATTCTTTGACTTACAGACATAGTATTTTAAAACATTTTGTTTCACAAAAAAGAGAAAAATATTAGTATTGGGGGGGGGGGGGGTCGACGGTTAATATAAACCGTGGGCTAAACACGCGGTACATCTTCAAAGGTCTCCACTACAATTAGCGCAGGTTGAAATACGTCCTTCACCCAACTATTGGGTTGCCTAGGTGAGGATCAATCAAAACTATATAAGTTACAGTCTCGCTATTTAT
The DNA here is from genome assembly GCA_963513935.1 of Aphrophora alni. Classification (NCBI taxonomy): domain Eukaryota; kingdom Metazoa; phylum Arthropoda; class Insecta; order Hemiptera; family Aphrophoridae; genus Aphrophora; species Aphrophora alni. Next base: position 46,836,464 of record OY740775.1, on the reverse strand, counting down.
AGGTTATACATACTTGGAGGCCGCGTTCAAGGCAGTACGTTGACCTAAACAATGTTGAAATATCATTCACTTTCCCTCTTTGCTTTACTTATGTTTAATTAAGTTACCAACCGGTTTTACACACAATCAAGTGCTACTAGACACCAATCAGTGCAAAGAACGATAAATTTGCACGTTGTTACGTTACGAAACCTAGTGTGAGCACTACCGGTCAATCGGCGCCGGCGCCTAGTAAGGTGAAGGAATTTCCACTTAACAATTAATTTCAAACTATTATGATTATTCTTATGGTTACGCCTCTGGAAGGCTATATTGAGGTAAAGTTTCGTGGTGCTTTGATAGTGGATATTTCATTCTTTTTCTCCGAGAATCGGTGACTTAGTCGGCAAGCATCCAGGTACGCCGGCTTTCCTACTTCTTTGGAATTAGCTTTATCTGACAAAACTCATCACATACTGTCATCTGAGGCGATGGGAACAAAATAACCGGCGACCTGACACGGCGGATCATAAAGAGAGAAGTTAAAATCGTAGTACTTCATTTCGGACATCGTAGTGAAGATGAGCGATCAGCTACAGATAAAAATGGTACGGTCGTGCAGCCTGTTGAAGATTTGTGGTTCGGAGAGTATGTATTTAGATTTCGTGATGGTAGATATTTCCCCATCCTCCCTTTATTCGTGAGTAGAGTCGATGATGTACGAAAGAAACCAGATGTGTCAGCTCTCTAGATTTTTGAACTAATTTCGTGAAAAACTCATCAACTAGATGTCATCCGAGACCTGGAGTCCATACTTGAAACGTGCCCGTGACCATTCTGGGCATCGGAGCAAACTTGAGCCATCAGCCATAGCTAAAAACAGTACCACCTGAATACGCTCTGCCTGTCGAAGGTTTACACCTCCGGGAGTGTGTGTGGTTTCGTGGTGGTAGTGATTTTAATCTTACAATGGATACTCCCCGTTTTCACTCTATTATAGTGAATGAGAGTCGGTGATGTACCGAAAGGACAAAAGTACGCCGGCTCTCCTAGTGCTTCGATATAGTTTTATACTTTTATTGAATGAAAGAAATAATTTACTACCAGTTCCTCCCTTAGGGAACCTCGTTATCGATCGATTAGACCCCTCGGTCTGATTTCAACCGTTCTCGAGGAGCGGTCTACAACTGTCAGGCCATGTTTTCGTATACTTTTATTGAATGAAAGAAATTATTTACTACCAGTTCCTCCCTTAGGGAACCTCGTTATCGATCGATTAGACCCCCTCGGTCTGATTTCAACCGTTCTCGAGGAGCGGTCTACAACTGTCAGGCCATGTTTTCGTATACTTTTATTGAATGAAAGAAATTATTTACTACCAGTTCCTCCCTTAGGGAACCGCGTTATCGATCGATTAGACCCCACGGTCTGATTTCAACCGTTCTCGAGGAGCGGTCTACAACTGTCACGCCATGTTTTTGTATACTTGTATTGAATGAAAGAAATGATTTATTACCAGTTTCTCACTCAGGGAACCGCGTTATCGATCGATTAGACCCCACGGTCTGATTTCAACCGTTCTCGAGGAGCGGTCTACAACTGTCACGCCATGTTTTTGTATACTTGTATTGAATGAAAGAAATGATTTATTACCAGTTCCTCACTCAGGAAACCGCGTTATCGATCGATTAGACCCCACGGTCTGATTTCAACCGTTCTCGAGGAGCGGTTTACAACTGTCACGCCATGTTTTCGTATACTTGTATTGAATGAAAGAAAGTATTTATTACCAGTTCCTCACTCGGGGAACCGCGTTGTCGATCGATTAGACCCCACGGTCTGATTTCAACCGTTCTCGAGGAGCGGTTTACAACTGTCACGCCATGTTTTCGTATACTTGTATTGAATGAAAGAAATGATTTATTACCAGTTCCTCACTCAGGAAACCGCGTTATCGATCGATTAGACCCCACGGTCTGATTTCAACCGTTCTCGAGGAGCGGTTTACAACTGTCAAGCCATGTTTTCGTATACTTGTATTGAATGAAAGAAAGTATTTATTACCAGTTCCTCACTCGGGGAACCGCGTTGTCGATCGATTAGACCCCACGGTCTGATTTCAACCGTTCTCGAGGAGCGGTTTACAACTGTCACGCCATGTTTTCGTATACTTGTATTGAATGAAAGAAAGTATTTATTACCAGTTCCTCACTCGGGGAACCGCGTTGTCGATCGATTAGACCCCACGGTCTGATTTCAACCGTTCTCGAGGAGCGGTTTACAACTGTCACGCCATGTTTTCGTATACTTGTATTGAATGAAAGAAAGTATTTATTACCAGTTCCTCACTCGGGGAACCGCGTTGTCGATCGATTAGACCCCACGCTCCCTTCCACTTAACCTCAACATGCAAAATACATTTAAACAAAATATAAAATTGTTAATACTTATTTACAACTCAAAAACTCAAATTAACCCTATAGGCCTTTAATCACAAAATATAGTTTTTATTTAATGTCTATTTTAAAAATCAATGTAATTACAAAAATCAAACAAAATATATAATAAAAAATAGTGTACGTATTTATAAATAAAAACATAGTAATTGCTAAATTACTCATCATTAAGATTAAAAATAACACAACCATACACACATCCATTCAATCCACTTCCCTGAAACAACTACCCAGATGGTAACAATACAAAAAATCACTCTTTTGGATTCAGGCGACCTCAAAACTCGATTTGCGATATATGACATAACTTTTGCTGTAAAATGTATACAATGTGTTAGTAAAGTTCCCCCCCCCCCCATCATAACTTTTGTACGAATTAAAATAGAACCAAACCCTTTCTTTAAATTGGATCTTGTGATATATCAAATTTAAGGACAAAACTGATATATCAAAAAGACAAAATAAATGGCACTCACGAAATATTTTTTGGATGACCGTAATCAAAATGGTAAATTTCCAATTATCTTAAAAAATTTTTAGATAACCTAGTTAACAGTCTCAAAAGTGCATGAACTATTTAAGTTCATACAAAAGTTAAGGTGGCGGGGGGAGACTTTTTCGTCTCCTTAATAATTAAAAAAAAAAAATTTTTATTTAAATCAAGTGAAATATTTACACATATCATGGCAGCTATGATTATGGCATGTAGAAAATAAATATGTCCTTCACTTAACTAGTGGGCTACAACCGCCACTGTACGCTCATACATAAATAATGAACCACCTAATGAGCAGCACAACACATGCTTGAACATTACTTAATTATTCATTCACAGTATATGTAATCCAAACATTCGTCCTTGAGACAGAAAGAATAAAGTAGTGTAAAAACAAGATAACAATGATGACTGAAAGTATCTCTGCAGATACACCTGAGCCACAAACAAAAAAACACTGACACTGCACCAACTTTCTCACACACATCCACAAATACAGATTTAGACAACACCCTAAAAATATCTCTAAACTAAGCTCTATATACATGTTTATAATTAGTATTATTATCCCCCCTCCACCCAGCTTTTCTTTTCTTTATACCCATTAAACTAATGAAGTCACGGGAAAACCCATCGCCATCAAACTGCAGCGAGAAAAACCGCGCGGACTGCCAACTGAGGAACGGCACTATACAGACCACCACGAATCAAATCTGTTAAGGTACACAACCTGACCTTGAAGAAACCAATAGGGACCGCGCGGGTTTCCCAACTTGTTTCCCAGCTGTGTCAGCGTTTGATACATAGCAGCGATTCTTCTGTAGTTACGTTCATTTAAGACGCTAGGAAAAATCATAAATACTGTATTTCATTTAGCATCACAGTATAATTTAACAATCTTTTTTTTTAAATACTTCCGTAGCTGCTTTGTAAACAAATTATCAAATCTTTATGAACGAAAACAATATTTTTTTGACTAAATAAAACTGTAAAAGATATCCCAATAATTTGAAAGAAACTTCAATTAAAAACTGATATTTTGTACTGGTTTATTACTATTAGTACAGGGGAAAATAATTATTACCGTAAAACAAAAAAAAAAACATTTTTTTAAAACAAATATGTCAGTACAGCTAATATAATGTTAATGTACTAGTTAGACTAAACATGTTTAAATTATTAAAACAAAAAAACTATCGGTCAACTCATAAAAAAATTACGCAAATAAAAAACATTTATTTATTTAAGCAATTCTATTAACATTGCAAGACCCCGGTAGTCTCGCTCGGGAGGTTAGCCTCGTGAGGGGAGCTGTTTGAATTGACAACTCTTCTTCTATTGGCTATTAACCAAGGAACATGATTCGTAGCACATAGTATAGTTGATGTCCACCATAATAATACTAACTCAATACCATCGTACAATATAATACATACAGATTCTCTAAACGTAATCCCAAAAGTTGGTTTCCCGGACGCAGTAGCAAGTTGAGCACATGACATCGGCGTGGACCCAAACAGTTCTGCCGAACCACAAGGTCACATAAGAATACTGCACAGTAAACGGGATTTTTATGTTACACGCTTATAAATAACATTCATTGTGTTTTGTGGCGATAATAATGGTATGTTGTGTTATCGCCGATTATACCAACAATTCTCGACACATAAAACGGTTGAATATTTCTTTTCATAAGTTTCCTACTAATAGCGAAAACAAATCAAAGTGGATTAACGCATGTAAACGTGGCGATACTTTATCTGCTAACCTAGCTCGCGTGTGATCTGTTCATCTTGAAGAATCCGATTATGAAAGAGACTTGAAAAGTGAACTTCTAAATTTGCCTAACCTGATCCAGTGCCACATTTAAAGATACCGCCAACTTCTACTTCAGCTAATTTAAACAGTTTGGTTTGCGTTGAAAGAAATGTTAGAGCCAAACTACGATGTGTACGAAAAGAAGTTAATAAAATACTTCAAAACCAAGAAGGAGACTACAATGACAGTGGAACAGAGTTAAACGTACTAGTAGCTTCTTTGAAAGAAGAAAATACTAAGCTGAAAGCAGAAATTTCTTTTGTAAAAAAAAACGACTTGCAGAAACTACAGGTGAGTTATTAAAGTTAAAAAATGTGAATAATTTACTTAGAGTCTCATTTTTTCGTGCCAACAAAAATTACTTTTAAACGCTAGGCTTTTTTATCAATTGGTCTTCTGATGATATTGCAAAAGCTGTCACTTTACGAGCATATAAAGCTTTGTGTTTTGTTAGGAATGCTTTGAAGTACCCTCTTCCTAGTGAAGTCACTATAAAATGTCGTCTCGGACAATTTTCTGTGCCCCCCGGATTTATTGATATTTTGAAAGCTCATTCTTATACTTTTAGTAATTTTGGAAAAGGATGTAGTCATTCGTTCTTATACAGTGATTTGTGTTTTGACCAAATTGAGGAGATGTGAGAGGGCCTCATTCTAATGTGCAAGTCTTACTTTTAAGTAGCATGGTAGGGAAATGAGTGCAGCCAATATATTACAATTTTGATACTGCTATCACTCAAGTATTATTTTTCAACACGATTATAATTATTGAAAACAGTGCTTTTTAAGGTTAAAGCATTGGTGTTTGATATGGGCCCTAAGAATAGAAAACTTCTGTCTGCCTTGAAATTTACTTGGAAGAACCCATCAATAAAAAATGATAAAATTAGCACAATAACACAGAGATATTATATTCCATTAGGACAGAAATTAATTATGAAGATGAATTAGTAAAATTGTATGTTATACCCCATAAATATCGGATTGCTTGTAAATTGTCAATTTGAATATTGTAAATTGTAATATGTAAATTTGTATATTGTAAGTATTTTTAAAATTAATTAAATTTTTGTTTTTGTATGACATAATATATTTAAATATTAACTGAATAAAAACTTTATTATATATGAATTTATATACAGGGGTGAAAAGTCCCGGAACGGGTTAATATTTTTTTAACCACGTTACAGATGGTACTATATAACTTGTTACACTGTTACTGGGTATAATTCAATGAGTCGCTACCACTTCGGGGGGACGGCCCACAAGGAGTCGAAATAAAATCTTAAATGAGAGCGTGGGTCGAGTTGTACATCAAATTAAAGGTCTAATTTAGTAGAATACAATGCCGCAAATCCGACTTCAAAAGGTTCACCCTAAACAAAATGGCGGCGTTTTAAAGTTTATGAAAGTTACTATGGCGTTGAGTGTTAAAGATAGTATTTCAAATTCATGCCATCTTTGAATGGCTGCCATTTCCGGCTCGGCTGTCCGTTTGAAGTCGGATTTGTGGCATTGTACTGTGCTAATAAAGACCTTTAATCTGATGTACAACTCAACCTATGCTCTCGTTAAAGATTTTCTTCCGACTCCTTGTGGGCCGTCCCCCATTAGAAGTTAAGGGTCAAGTGGAACTCTAAAAAAATAGCTTTATAGCTTCAACACTGATTTCTGGGCGATTGATTTGAAACCTGTACCGAGTAAACATGTTCCACATATCCTTAACACTTTTAAAACGCCGCCATTTTGTTTAGGGTGAACCTTTTGAAGTCGGATTTGCGGCATTGTATTCTACTAAATTAGACCTTTAATTTGATGTACAACTCGACCCACGCGATTTAAGATTTTCTTCTGACTCCTTGTGGGCCGTCCCCCCGAAGCGGTAGCGGCTCATTGAAATTGTGGTAAAATAGTGTTTTATGCCCAGTAACAGTGTACCAAGTTATATAGTTCCATCTGTAACGGTTAAAAAAATATTAACCCATTCCGGGACTTTTCACCACCCCTGTATATTATAAACATTTGAATAATAAATTCATAAATCAATTGTAAAGTATACTAATCAATCACTTGTCTTAGCAAAACTTTATTAGTGATTAGCCTGTTGTCGATACACTATTAACAGTTTCGAATAATAGAAACTGATTATATTAATTCAGATTATTGACCAATCAAAAAATTTAATAAAACTATATTAATGATTCTACATTATCTTCAATTAGTTAAATATGTGATTTATAATTTTACATGAATGACTTTAACAAATTTAACGTACTAAGAACAACTTTATAAACTCTTGCTAAGAAAAAAACATTATTATCTGTTAAATAATGTTTCCAAATTGTATCTTGTACCATATTTAACTATTTTTTTCTTTTTGAAGCGGCCATTAAACAACATGAATATATGTTAATCATATTAAATAAGCTGAGATAATAACTCTAATTTTGGTCTAATCAACATATTTTATTTATATTTCAAAATTATTGGTTAATGTATGACTACTCGGTGGGAGCGAGACGATGGGTCCACCGTGACGTCACGCACTCAAGCTAGCCTGCGCGTGACCTCTACTGTATAGTCTAGTAACCGTGGGTGTAATCAACCGTTTAAAGCAAGTTTACCCTATACTAAGTATACGGAGAAAACCCTTTGACTTAACAATACAATTAAACATTTCCTTGCATTAGTCTGACAAGATTCCAACTGCTGGAAAAAATGAGTTTTAAGTTTGATTATCCACAGCTTGTTTATTAATATACAATTATTATTTTTTATTATAACTTTATGTACATACATGGAAGCAACTTTTTTCATTAAGTTTTTTTTTAAATTACCTTTAGCTTTAAAGAGTATGCAATATACCAAAATGGAGTCGTAGTTAATTCTTCTATTTTTGAAAGTGACAAAGTTCTGTCAGATTAAAAGATCCAATAAAGATTAAAAAAATTAGTATAAAAAGGTTGTATCTACCTTTAATAACCATAATTACATAAAACTTGTAACAAATAAAATATTGTAGTTTTATTGTCAATATATTACTTTCAAAAGTAAGTTAAAACTTTAATTGTTTGATTTTTAACATAGAACAAAATAAGTACTTTGGAATTAAACGGAATTTAATTTTTACCATGTTAAAACATTCATAACTCTTGGCTTCTTGGATCTAGAGTAATGCTTTAGGGGTAAAAAACACCCTTGGAGTATACCATTTTCAAAACCCTTTCTTAGTAGGTGTCCACAGACCTACCCCAAACCATAATAAAAAATTCGAAACTCTAGGCTTCTTGGATCCAGAGATATGCTTTAGGGGTAAAAAATACTCTTGGAGTAGAACATTTTCAAAACTATTTCTTAGTACGCGTCTACAGACCTACCCCAAATCATGTTAAAAAATTCATAACTCTAGGCTTCGTAGATCCAGAGATTTCTTGATTAGTCAATGGGTTTTGACTTTTATGTATTTAAAATAAAATAAACGTCACGCTCTCTAAGATTACTTCCACTTCCCAGCATACTCACGCCAACCCGAGCGTGGGTACTCAGCATACGCTCGCAGCGCACACTACTTCATAAACACTGAATCAATGCAAGCGTGTTTGTAGAGGTAAAGTCATCAATGAAATGTAAAACAAGTTTACCACCTAATAAATTCCTGTGTTTGAAATTAATCAACAATGATAAAACTCGTTGCTATGCCAATACATAAAAAGCAATAAATACAACAGCTGATGTTTTAATAAATCCAAAGTATATGTGCAAATAATAAGAGTTTTTCTCTGAGATTGGACGTTACAGAGCATTCGATAATACAAAGTTTTGATTTCATCGTACATACGAACATACTATGTGAGATGAATTCAGTTACTAGATCATTTTATATTACTACTACATCGAGAATTCTGCTGAAAACACTTGTCAAAAATTTCAAGCACGGCACAATAAACTTTTCCTTTCTTTTGCAACTGAGTTATAGATATTCCATTTTCAAAGATAAAAAAGGCATCTGATCGATGCTTCAGAATTAGATTGTGTAGGTCAAAGAACACACGAGGGACATTTTATTTTGTATTTCTTAATTTATGTGTCTTCTCATTTCTGTTTTAAAATCCTTGGTGTGTTTATACTACTGTTGATGACTGTTTTACTTGCTAGATTGTTTCACCAGATTGGAGACTTTAGACAAGTTCAAATGAGTTAAAAAGTTAAAGAACTTAACTGCTCCGAAGAACTAGGAGAACCTGCGTACCTGAATTTTTGCGACCATTTATTAAATTTAGGTTTATCATTTAAATAACTGATCTACATTTTTCTTTCCTTCTTGTTAAAAAGAAAAACCATCTTAGACAATCATTTCCGTAAAAAAAGGGGGGAAAAAATCACATAAAATAAACGCCCCCCCCCCCCCTATAGTTTTCGTAATAACCGAGGGTAGTAGGCTACAAATAAAAACAGTTGACACCTGCACTCTGAATAACTGAATTCCAAGCCACGAACCAACTTATTTCAATTCCACCCAACCCTACCCCAAACATAAAATACTGGTCCAATCCGGATGAAACTGGATGACGTATTGAACGGCATGTCCCTTCCCTCCTTTCTTACAAACATGGACTCGCCCATTGTTGCCTTATTCATTGTTCTTCAAACATTAACTAATTAAACCTACATTTATAAATTATTTCCTTTTGATCGCTACCATTACGAAAGTGAACATCTTACGGAAATAGCCGATCCTTCACGAACTTGTACGATCCAAAACTAAAACACAGCTTTGTTTATAGCACGACCTTCCCCAAGGTAGGAATGCACTTTGCATTTCCCTGTTTCTACACTACTACCGGTATACTAACTGTTACAAAAACATTACCTCTGCTAATCAATACAATTTAGATGGCTGAATGGTTGAGGTGTTAGGTTACCATCACGGATAGCGTGTGTTGTGTGTTGTATGCATAATTACACAAGTGAAAGCTGTATTAACTCTACCTAATGCAATCTCTCACACGAAATGTCCACGTACCCTACTTCTAAAATAATGTTTTCTGACCGCGTGTATACAGTTGATTTTACTTACCCACAGGATAAGTTTGATGTAAACCATTTCGACCTCTAGTTTTTTTTCCTGATCTTCGCGTTCTAAGATTCATAAATCGTGAAAAAAGTTATTTAAAAGTATATCGTCGTTGTTTTATAAAAGAAATTTGGTAGGAGAGTAGTGTGCCCACATAGAACACTTGAAATTCGAAATAATAATAATAATAAATATGTCAAAACGGCTGACATTTTAAACATTCATTACTCGTTTGTTATTCAACTTACAACAGATAAAAATTTACACATTTTAATTCTGCATGTAACAGTACCACCATCTTTCTACAATGATAAATAGCATAGTTACTGTCTTAAATGTAATTTCGAATCCTGACCTTCAAAGAAAATGTGATATTCGTAGTTACAAAATACGGCAAGGCCGAGTCACTGACACGAGCGTAGCGAGTGTGGACTCATTCACATATGCACAGCTTCGAGGCCCAGGCAAGGACAACTTTTTTTATATACACTTCTAGCAGGATCATTGGGGCCTAGCCGATATCAAGAAAGTAGAGATATGAAGTTAATTATGAAGTTCAGAAAACCTGTGTAACAACTGTTTTAAGCAAACTTACTCTACTATAATATAGTATATATAAATAAATATAAGGGTCCTTGTTTTACCTAAAGAGAAATTAATGAAAATGCAACCCTACATCAAAAACTACTTTTACAACTTATACGCGACGCATTTCTCACTGTGTGGTTAAATTAAGTTGTGTTCGTGATACAAAACAATATAATCTGCTATTTAATTTTGAAAATTTTTTAAAGATTTGTAGGCCACCCTGTGTTCAAGTTAGAGAGGGAGAGGATAAAAATATCTGACACTTTAAATGTGGCCTAGCACCAACATATTGTTTTTTTCGGCTCGTCCGAACTGAGCAACTTTTACCTGATCAGGTAATAAGCAACATCCGAACTGAGCAACATGCCAAAAAGGGTTCTGACCACCAACGTCCGAACTGAGCAACTACCGGCAGACCTTTGACGCATGCTTGACAGATTTTGGAATGTAAAGAAATTATTTAACACTTATCATACAAACCTATTCTTATCAACTACAAAATACTAAATCAGGTTAGGTTAGGTTAGACATACCGCGGATTCCTAAGCGCCGCCCTTACTTGCCTTCCGCTTGTCTACCTGAGGGGCAAGTTGCTCAGTTCAATCAATGACTACATAAATACTATAAGACACGACATGGCCATGTTAAATATTCTACGCTTATTCTTGAGTTGACCAATACCCGCTAGGTGGCGTTGATGTGACCAATCTGAAGTTGATGTGACTGGCGCTAGGTGGCTCTACGGTCAAACAATGTTTCAGGCGGGTAAGAGAAAACGCACTGATGCCACATATGGGACCAGAGATGCGAGGGAAGGTCGAGAATCGCTTATCTCAGCGCACGAACTGACAACACTGACTATGCTGACGGAAGTAAGTGAGAAGGTGCTGTTAGCGCTTTCTGATAGCTGTGTGTCAAACTTGTGACGAACAGCACCCGTAAAGCGTAGACTATTTCCCTATCCTATGTCGTGTCTTATAGTATTTATGTAGTCATTGGTTCAATTTGGGATTAGTGTACCCTTCTTTGACCCTTTAAGATCATAAAAAAAGTTGCTCAGTTCCAATGCGCCCGTTTTTTTTCCATCAAATAAACATACATATTCGTCATGAGAATAACGTGTAATTTTTTTGATACCCCACACATAATAGGTATTTCAAATTGTTTTTTCTATTAGATAGTTTTTCCCATTAACTACCCCAAGGTCATATTTTTGTTACCGCTATATTTTCCCTAAATGTGGGACAATACAAATATAAATGCAAAGGTTGAAATATATAGGATTTATCGTCTTGTCAGTGTAGGTTAGTTGCGCACGTGATTATAAGGGTCCTTAGTTTTACCTACGAACTCTTATAAAAATTGATCATTTAGTACGTATATACAAGAACAGGTAATAAATAGATTTAGAAAGTATATTGAACGCCACGTGACGTGAGGTGAGTCGCCTCTTGTGACACATCACCTCGTGGTCGCCAATCTTGATTCTTAATGTTGATAGTACAATGTTTTGTTTCCTAAAGCTTCCTTTAGAATACAGTTGTTATGTTTGGTAAACAATGGCTGACAATATGGTCTAGTCATCAGATAACTATTTATAACAAGTGTGAGTGTCTCTGGACATTAGGACTAGATTACTTTAAACGTGACGCTAAAAAGAAGGCATTCACCGATTTGTTAATTCACCGCAACTTGCTGACCTTTTAGCTATAGACGATTTGTTAATGTAGGAAATTAAAAACTTCCGAAATGAATTGAACAAAGTTAAGAAATGAATTGCTTTCCTCAAAAATATATCGTGTTTCTATTGGTTTCTAATAAATCTAGCAGTTCCTCAAACTTACAGTTAACCGTATACGCGGTGAAAAGTCGCGGCTTAAGAAGCTATTTTTAAATTTCATTTTCGTACAGATTGTTCGTTTGCAGAAGCGTACTGATGACTCATTGCCTGGGCCGTGCATGCGTGACAGGTGGTTAGGTCACGTGTTTCTATAACGCAATGAATGCAACGTTGGCAGATTGTTAAAAACCTAAGTGAAAAAGTTAAAATACCATCTCTTTCGTCGTTCCTATCAGGTCCTGGCGCTATTAAAGGATTATGGAAATAAAGACCGAAAAGTTTCAAAAGGGGGAAACGACAACCAACACTGATCAACTAACTAGAGGTTGCGTGACCTTTTTATCAATATCTCATATCATTTCAAAATCATTGTAACATAGAATTCAATGTTTTCTTGACAATGCTAATCATGATATAAAATAAAGGCTGTGTTTAACAATAATCCATCCTCAAAACCAAAAAAGTGAAAATAAACCATGTATGCAACTTTTGAAAAAAATATTTATTGATTTAATAAGTGTCTAAACTTGCTTGTGCCATTATTTAAAGCCAAAAAAAACCGAAAATAAAGAAAGAACATAAACATAGCCCTCGAATATTCTATTAGGGTCGGAAAAGATCAAGAGTTGGTCAAAAGAGACCGGATAGAAAAGGTGAAAGAAAGGGATCTAACCCAAGACTACATGAAAAAAATGTGTACTAGTTATGTGAGCTAGGTATCCTCAGGATTGCCAATCCCGTACTCACTAAAAGTGACCAACTGAGCTTTTAACGGCGGTCAAAGTTTTTATTTTTGCCAATTAAATCTGAACAGTAATATTTTTAAACTTGTGATTTGAAGACACGTTTTGATCCGTAATGTTTAAATTTCACTAAAATCAATAGAGCTGATTTTGAGAAATTACGTTTGTCATAGCAGCCTATAGCCGATTATGTTTTTTTTTTTTTACCGATAATTCACGAACCGACATTTTTGGAAAAATGACTATACGTTTTATTTGAAATTTATTTTGCGAAATGTATTTTATCCTTGCAAATAAAATAAGCACTATATAAGTTAACCTAAAAATAATTTAAACAGTTTAATTTTACAAGATTTAACCAATGGATCACAACGCAGCGTGAATCCTCCATTGTAAATAAATCCCCCCCCCTAATAAAGTAGGCACCACATAAGTTAACCTAAAATAATTTAAACAGGTGTTATAAATTCTCAAACAAAACAACAAAATAAAAGGTATTTGAGAATTTATTAACAGCTGTTACAAATTATTTTTTGTTGTGTAGGCCTACATGTTATTTAAATGATAACTTTATTACAAAATGTTTCTTAGGAAATTTTCGATAAATCTCCAGATAAAACTGTTTAATTTGACACAGTAATCTTTAAAATAGGCCCTATAGTAATGAATTACACGAATATCGCAGAAATTCCTTAGCGTATTAAATATAAGATCATACACAGAATAGAATACTACGTGTTGATTAATTATCTACACCAAGCAAGGAACATGAGAGAAAGTTATTAATGTATAACGCTGTTCCCACAGCTACAATATTTTACAAACTCAGCATACAACGTACTGGATAAATTTGGTAAACGTCAAAAATTTCGACCTCTTCTTTTCGACTGATTTCGTTTCAATACGCACAGGAAATCGAAAAAGTTATTTTCGATATGCCATTTGTACATAGGCACGATTATCAGTCACAAAAATTAAGTTAAAACCGTGAATTTTGAATAGGGGAACTATTGTGTGCTCATATAGAACTAGGCCTATATTGAAATTCATAAAAATCTAATAAAACAATGTCAAAATGGTGGCCATTTTATCAGTTTTTTGTTCATATTCCCTGTGTTAGGCTATTCAACTTAGATATAAACTTAGATTCACAATAGATAAAAATTTGAAGATTTCAAATCTACGTGTAATAGGTAACCAGTAATGTATCATTTCTTGAGGAAATATGGAAATAACAATTTGGAAATAAGAAAATATTTAGAAGTAGAATATATTGTAACATGTATTTCCATGTCCCATGAATCATTACAGTAATGCTTGTAGTTCATGCAAGAGACATTCTTTATAGTGACAGAACATGTTATGAAGTTTATTTATTTTAAGTTGGAAGCCAAGTAGACATTTAATAAAGCTTGTAGGTAAACGTCCTTTAAAAACAAGTTGATGAGCCCATAACACATGGTAACCCCATCATAAAATATTATACAGACAGATCTTTTAAATGTAATGCCCAAAAGTTTGTTTCTCGGGCATCTAAGAAATGTTAAATTGTATTGGTAGATCAAGCTAGTAGTGTAAGTTTACACAGGTCTGAATGTCGTAATTAAGTTCAGTATATCACTTTTTCTTGACTTTGGTTGGATAATAAAGGATTTTGTAAATTTAAATAAATTAAAACAGTTCCACGCATTTCGCTCATCTTAACCCTGGTGAGCATAGAAGTTATACATATAAGTGAAAAGCAGCCTCCACTCCCTTAGCTTGTATCATTCATGAAATTCAGGGTTTAAAATTATATATTTTACAATAACTTTGCTATTTGTCGTTGGTTCCATAGCATCTAGAATTTAAATCTGCGTATTTTTATCTAATGTTGTGTAGCCTATTATAAGTTGAATAACACACAAATCAGGAAAAAATACTTTTTTTAAATAACAACTATTAATACATTTCCTATTAGATTTTCTGAATTTCATGCTCCAATCTTAATTTTTGTAGCCGCTATCATACAGACGACAACAACAATAACATACATAATGTGTGATCATCACTCTTTAGCTTTGCCTTGAAGACAGTTAACGTAGCTCTCGATTTTTCAATTACCAAACTTACCCTATAGGTCACTTCGTATGCACCAATAGGTCAAAGCAGCATTCAGATTTCCATGCACCATAGATGACTTAACTTTTTTTAATTGTAAGGGTGTCCCATAAGTAAAGTGCCAAACTCTGGGAAAAGGTTACATGGGTCAAAATAAAGAGGAAATCACGAATAAAATGTTTTTGAAAAACGCTTCGTTTACCAGTTATCCGCCATTTTGTATTTTTTACAAAATAATTGTTATCTTCAAATTTTTTCAACCGATCTTTATAAAACTCGGTAAGTATGTTTAAATAAAAGAGACTTACTGTAGAAAAAAAATTCAACTTGGTCCAATTTAAAATTTCCAAATGGCGGCCATTTTGAAATTTTAATCTAAAATGGCGGGAAAACGGTAAAAAATACAAAAATTTACTAAGAACAATTTTTTTAATAAAATTTTATTTCCAATCTGTCAACACCAAAAACATGAGAATCGAACAAAACATAACCGAGATACATTGAATTGTGCTTAAGAGGCAGCAAAAAATCCATTTGTTGTAAATAGCCCCAACAATCATTTCCCAGAGTTTGGCACTTTACTTATGGGACACCCTTTGATACATGCAACCTTCTACAAGATTACAAATTTTTCTTAGAAATGTGAAAATAAACTAATATAATAGGCAATAATTTGTTAATAAAGACCCAAAATATCATTTAGAGAAAACAAAAATTATAAATTGTCAATCCTTCAGAGGCTCAATCAGAGAGAGTGTGGCAATCCTGAAGGATCTTTGTGTAGTATTCCTTTAATCTTTTCTATCGGGTCTCTCTTGAACCAACACTTGTTCTTTTCCAACACTGTTGTATTCTAGGGCTATGGATTTTTATGCTTTTTCTTTTTTAAAGCAATAACGACTGAGAGTTTTTTTTACTTCAAACAACACAAAAAATATATTTAAGTACAGAATATATACTGCATTTATATATTATCTCATTACCTAACAATATGTAACTCTACCCTATAGCCTATATGAAAAATGTTGATTTAAACATAAGTATTTGAAAACACTCAATCGCAAAGAATTTTTGTTGTATACCTACAAATTATACATTAGAGCATTCTGAAAAAAGTTACTTTGCAAAAATATGACTCAAATTAAAATAATATTACCAGATAGGCTACATAATATCTTGAGTGCTTGCAAGTGATTTTTTAGGCACTGTAACATGGAGTGCCACCCTGTGTTAATGGGTAAAGTTATTCCTAATCAGATATCTAACAAATGGGATTACTTATTAGGCCAACAATTCCCTCTCCCCCCTCATACAAAGTGTCAGATTTGATCACAATCCAACAATTGCTATAGGCTATATATTTTGTTTTACTCCTAAATTTAGGACAATAAAAACAGATGGACCTACTGTTTACACAAGCTAGTCAATATTAATTCCACAACAAAAATTATCCATGATGTGTCTGTAATCTGAACATTTTGCTATCATAACCTGATGTAACAGGGGAAATTCTTTCATAACAATAAACTATCTAGTAGAAAACACAAACTTTAAATTGTCACTATTAACTAATATGGATATGAAGGAAATCACTACTTTATGTTGAAGTACTTGAAAACAGCCAATGGTTGTAATATTTTTCAGTTTTCTACGAATTATAAATTGGATTTTTCCTCAAAATTTGCTGTTTCATGCAAGTGTCTAAAATTACGAGTAAGGTTAGCAAATAAAATTAAACTTTTTTAATTACAAAATAACTATAAAAGATATCAGATTGAAATTTTATAGACTACCAAAAATCTAGCTACAGCTGGTGATCAAAAAATGATGCAACAATGGATAACACAAGCTCTATTATCAGAAAAGTGGAACACAGTTTTAATCTTATTAATTGACTACAAACATTATGCCATAGACTCATTATACGAAGATATTATTCATAACATATTATTATTAATTAATGATTATTAATTTTATATGTACTACTCATAATATTTGTGATGTCATTACCACACCTACCAACCTCATATCTGCCATGTGGTTAATAGGCCTAATTTAATTTTTTTTTTTACTAGCCACTACCCAGGATTCCTAGATCTATTATTTAAACTGTGGAACATGTTACATAAAAATGGCTCGATTAAAACCAATTTAATTTCGGGTTTTCGTACCACAGGAATCGTACCTTTCGATAGAAGTCAAGTTTTAAAGAAACTTCTATCCTATGATGACAATCAGGAACCTGACAATGAAGTGTTAAATGATTCCATTATAGAGTATCTGAAAGTATTAGAAACCTTGAAAAGAATCTAACAAAAAGGAAGTGGAAACTTAACAAGAGACAGGCAAGAGTATCTCCAGTTCTGATCTACAAACAGATGAATTAAACCAAGTACAAGTAAAAGATTGAAGAATAAGATAAAAACTCTAGCTCCAGTAAAGAAGACAAAAAAGAAAGCTGCTGGCAAGAAGAAAATTGTTTTCAGTGGTACCTAGTGAGTCAAAGTGCTCTGCCAGTAATTTGTGTATCGAATCAAGTGATGATGATGAAATTATTTCTAAGATGAGAGAAACTCCCTATGACGACTATCGGTTTGAGGATGATGAAAACAGTCCTTTTAAAGTGTCAGATTTTCTGCTGGTCAGTATTAAAAGTGAACAAAAACTGAATCATGAAAGTGTCACCAAATGCTTTGTCCGACAAGTAGTTGAATATTTATTGAAAGGGGAATACATTGTTAAGTTTATGAAGCTGGAAGAACAAAGTCGGTTCTCTTGGGCTGATAATGAAGATGTGCCAGTGATTACAAATTTAGATAGCCTATTAAAACCTCTTGTAGATAGAAAAGAATGCTCAATCTCCCCCCCCCCCATTTCTTTTGACAATTTTACCGATGGGTTGAATAATTTGGCAAAAGACCTGTAAATAGTTATCTGTAGACTCAAGTAACCTAAGTAAATATAGTGTTTGCTACTACGTTAAAAATTAACAAACTAACTTAATTTGTGAATTTTAAACATTTCTCCTTAAAAATATGGTTGAGACATAAATAATTGATAAATCAGTGAATTTAGTTAGATTTTGTATTTTTTAAGAATGACGCTTCTTACTGTTATTAGTTTTACAATTTTTAATTTTAGTGTCACAAAAATATTGAAAATATTCACATATTCATAAAGAAAAGCATAATTTTCCTATGTTTTGAAAAGCATTAAGTTTATTGTGGAAATAAATAAAAAATCTGTTAGTCTTTTAATATGAATGCTTTGACAAATTTAATTTCGAAATTTAACACAGTCAAAAAATTTTGTTTAATGTTTGGTAGGTACTACATTACATGTTCAGTTTTTTCTGTAGTTTTTAAATATGCGGTGATTATGAACAGCCCAGGGACATTGCATCAGATTATCTTGTCAAACTAATAAAAAAAGTTTTAAGATTACAGGGAATTAAATGGACCAGTTTCATTCTTATATTAGGATAAGATAAGTAGCCTGCTAGTAGCAAGATTCCTGCCATTGATTAGTATCAGAATAATTTATTTGCATCTGATTCCAATTTTTTCTTAAACTAGCCTACAAGCAATATTTTCAATACAGGAACTTGTTCCTTACAATAGTTATGATTTAAATTTTACATCTAGGCAATAAGAAAATTGATATAGACTAACCAAGCTTCCATAGTCAAACTTTTTTATAGCTTAGGCTTCTTTTTTTTAGAACTGGACTACAATAAGTGGTACACAAACATTAAATAAACTTTGTCACTCGCATATAAATTAAGTTAAAATTGTAATTTTTAAAACAGCCCCAATCAGAAAAGATTTTTTTTAGAGATAACTGCCAAACCAGTTTTTTCTGGAAGGTGGCAACCAACCAACCAACCAAAACCTTTTGTTTTGATGTTGAGATCCTACAGTTTTATAAAAATATGATGTCATTAGCGGCAAAAATATCTACAGATATAACCAAAATATAGCCTATCTTTATACAAAAATTGATTAAATCATTCCATTCATTAGAGTTGTCGAACACTTCACAGACAACAAATATCAATTCCAAACCACGTTTATGTGGTCAGGGGACAATTACATTCAATCCGCAATATAAATATGTTGACCCAATATAACATCTTTACATAAATATGTATATTTAAGAATGGCTTGTAGAGGATTATGGTAATCAAAAATTGGCAGACTTTCCTTACCACTTTTTATGGGAGGGAAAAATATTGAAAATTAGGTGTAATACCAAATATTTTTTAATTTTATAAAAAATAAAATTTAATGATAACATCTCGACTATTACTATAACAATGACCAAAGTCAAAAATCTCTCTAGCAACTTTATAAAATTTTCAAAAAATATATAGCTTTAGAAGCTACTATTTAGATTGCATTAAAAACTTTTTTATTTAAGTTGGTTTACATTCTCATAGAATTATCTATTGTTTAAAATAGTCCAGGCTTAATTTGAGCTGATTTCCAATTTAATACACTAAGCACGACTTAACAAAATGGAATTAAATTTTTTGTTGAATGTTCGCATATTAGACATTTTCCCCCTTACATTGATTTTCCCATAGGCTAGACATAAACCAAGTAATGTCAATCAAAATGTGAGAAAATGTGAAAATCATCTAATCAAAAACTTTACAAAGAAATATAGTACTCTACATAATTGTAAAAATTGGTACGGTAATAAGATATAAAATAATACAGGCTTACCTGTACAGAAGACTATTTTATTTTAGAAAGCTAACTTAATAACCACCAATACCGGTATCAAACAGACTACCTATCCTACAAGGAAAACATTTTACATACTAATTAACAGTAATAACATAGATTAAAAAAATATATTACTACAATTTCGACCGTCACCATTCTGAAAAACATTGTATATAAAATACTTCTTGAAATGGATAACTGAAAATAGGCTTGACACAAATATCGCTTATTGATCAAACTTTACAACCATAGTGGACTCACCTAAGGTATATCTTCAATTCTGCATTCTTGAACAATTACTACAAGAATGTTTATAAGACGCCATAATGATATTTTTTTTTAACAAACAACAATAACTAAATGAAGCCAAAGAACGACTAAACAAAACAAGATAAACACACACAACACTCCACACAAACTACCGGTAAAACACCGTAAGAAACGAGGAGCTAAGACCTCGATCAACACGACTCCCTTTCAACATGGCGGCCGTGCAGTGCAGTGCAGACCACCACTTCCTTTTCAAAGCATTTCAGAGTTCAAGATATTGCTTCTTCAGCGTAGTGCGTACTGGCCGAAACTGGAAAAAGTTTTAGTTGTTTAACAATATTTTAAGTACCCTATGTTTATTTACGTACCCATTAAATCAAACATGCTTTGTAATTATATATATTATTTAATTCAATATCTTAATATAACAATTAATTTGTTATATTTAAAATTAAAATAAACCAGACGGCGATCAAGGTTTATTTCAGTCTTATAGAAATTTTTCACTAACCGTAATTTTCAATTAGTTGAGATTTGGCACATTAGTTTGGATTATAAAACTTCATAATATACCAAAATATTATCTAAATCGTGGAGCCAATTTTGAAATATTTAATTTTAATGAAACCCAAATTGGATTTACCCTCTTTTGATAATTCCCATTAGGATATTTTTGAGAGCAAGACGTCATTTTGTTTAGTTCTTTAGGGGCTGTAATTTAAATAAAGTCCATGGAGCAATTTGATGACTAATTTTATGAAAATTTGAATTTTCAGTTTTGGTCTTTGTAGGATACCCATAATTTTGAGCTATCAAAAGTAAAGAAAAGCGTTTGCTATTTTATGTTTTTCCAAACCACACGACTCAGAGTCCAAAGACATATAGGCCCTAGTGATAAATTAGGACCTATTAGTATATAGCCTAGTCGAAATCTTTTAAGCGGCAGTTTAAATTATACAGATAATACTAGAGTGAAATTATAAGAGTCCTTAGTAATAAAGAGAAATCAATGAAAATTGATCCATTGAATTGTTTGTCTTTCAAAAACTTATACGCTACTCATTTCATCATTTGTTTAAATTAAGATATAGGCCTATTCGTCATACAAAAAAACTATAATACATTATTTCGTCCTGCAATTTCATTTTATATCCAATTTTTTTTTCAGATTTGTAGGTCACGCCGTGTTCAAGTTAGAGGAGGGGGGGTGATATCAGACACTTTAAATTTGGCCTAGTACCAACATATTAATTTTTGTTGTCAAATAAACCTACATATTCGTAATCAGAATAATTTCTAGTTTTATTTGTTACCCCACAGATATTTTTTTCTTAATTTTAAATCGATCATTTTTGCCCCTACCCCTAGGTAATTTTTTATTAGGCCTACCTCTATATTTTTTTCCCTATGTGGGACAACATAATGAATATAAATTCAAAGTTTGAAATATACAGGATTTATCGTCTTATCTATGTAGTGTGGTTGCGACTTACAGATAGACAGAACAGATACGAGCGCGAAATTATGAGTCCTTGATTTTAACCAAGCCTCTAGAAATAGACAAAATATGCCCAATTTATCGAAATTGATCTGCTCATGGCTACAGTGCATAAACTTTGCCCTGTAAAAGAGCGAATTTCTGAAATAAAAACCTGATGATGGTTACAAGTGAAACAAGTAACAAATAAAGCTATTTATTTGTGAGTTATTAGCGAAATCCATTCCGAGGTCTCTTGTATCCTGAAAAGCGTTTTAACTATTTTATTATTTTTATTTATTTCATTTCACTGCATTAAACCTGATTGGATAACATTGAGACTATTGCAGGTAGGCAGCTTGTCCTCAAATAACACATAATTACAGTACTGTAATCAATATTCATTTAACATTACATGACTAAGAATAAAATTAGTCATAATAGATCATATCAGTCCATTAATAGTCTCTACAATTTTTTTAGTTTGTTCAAGAAATAAATATTAAATATCTTTAAAAAATACACATACATAGGCCTACATACAGATGAGCACATTGCATTCACATACATAACAATACCAAAACATAACAGTTACAAATATATACATGATTGATAATTTCTCAGATTTTACCTATAAAATACATTAAACACTATAAAAGATTCCTCTTGTAGGAAATCATTTGTGTTATAATATGTTTTTTTTCCAGCAACAGTTACTTTAGGTTTTTTAAAAAGTGATATTTCTAGAATCTTGAATGTAGAATTTAACTGATTGTAAAATTTGATGCCCTTATAAAAATGAAGGACTCCTTTCCATCAGGGTAAGCCTGTGAATCGGGTACAACATTGCTTCCTTGTTCCTTGTCCCATAATTTTATTGTGGTGCACACAATTTTCTGCAAACTACTGCTTGTGACAGTGCACAAAACGTAAGACTTCAAACAAATAAAGAGATGGTAACGTTAACATTTCGAAATCTTTAAATAACCCTTTACAAGAGTAAACTTTAGGTTTATTTAACGCGATTCTAAGATTTCTTTTTGAATCATAAAAATATTGATCACCTTTGTAATGCTCTATAGTCAAACGAATTTTGCAAAAAATATTGATTACATTTTTGTTAAAATGTTACCTCTAAGGACCCAAACAAAATGGTCGCTATCTCCTTCAAATGTCGGTTCAACAAAAAATGGAATGAACTGTGGCCACCCGTGGAAACGTTTTCATATCTCAAAATTACATTAATCGATTTTTCACAAATTTTAGTAATATGTGACATAACATAAAACGATATGACAAACGGCATGTTAACAATACTTACCGTATAAAATTGAGGTAATAATACAAAACTCTGAAACATTCGGATTATTTTTTTCGGTACTTACGTATTAACGCCACCGCAGCAGAAATTGTGCTAATGCGCATGCGCCAATATTTGCTTACTTTGTGATATAATTAATTATATATCACGACAGGTTTGGCCAGGTAGCTATATAGGCCTATATATATATACACACATAAACACCTGGCCAAACCTTTCGTAAGTTTATTGAAGTTAATAATTTGAAATTAGATCATGGATAAACATGAGCTTTAAAAGTGAAGTGCCGCCAATCTACATCTAAAAATTTTGCGACAAATCATAAAATGAAAGTATATGAATGATGAAAAAAATGGAATTCTGCTTCCCTTAAACCAGTTTGCTCTTTATTGGCGCATGCACATTAGCTCAACTGCTGCTGCGGTGGCGTTAATACGTAAGTACCTTTTTTTCAAAGGGAATTTATACCGAAATTTCATCAAGATTTCTTTAGGCGTTTTTGAGATATTATAACTTTGACGGTAGCTCCAAAGTTTACATTTTACTAACCAGTAGAGTATAAGGTAAATTTTGAAATCGTTTAAAATTTAATTTGTATTTTCACTGATTGTTATATTTCAAACCCTCAGTGATTTTCGTCCCTCCTTCTTATAGTCAGTACGCCCTATTGAAATTTAAAACGTCCAAATGGCGGTGATTTTAATCAGTTCTTTCTTCAATTCAACAAACTAAATTAGATAAAAATTTGTATATTCAAATTCTCCACGTAGTGGTACCAGTCCCACATCTCTACGATGACAAATAGCGAAGTTATTAACAAAAATGTAATCTTTTAACCTGACACTCCAAGATAATACCATATTCTTATAGTTACGATTTTCGAGTTACTAACACGTGCGAAGTGAGTAAATTTTTTTTTTATTACACCCATCTACGAGATCCGTTAGGACAGAGCAGACGTCAAAAAGTTCAAAAAACCAGTGTAACAACTGTTTTAAACAAACTTACCTTATTGGATAAGACCCCTTGATCTAACCAACACAATTTAATATTTTTTACAAAGCCAAAGAAACTAACTTTTTATTATATTGTATGATGGGACTGGTTGTGTACCATGATGAATTCATCAACTTTTTTAAAATACGAACCTGGATTTTTAAGGAGATATCAACAAATATTTATTTTGGGTACTTCCCTTCATTTTAACAAAAGTCGAGAAAAACTAAATTTTAATTTTTCATCTTATTTAGTGTTTCTCTTAAAATTGATTTGTAATATGAGTGCGTTATTGTACGTTAACTCTGCAATTTTTAGTTACTTGAACTTAGTTTTAAATTTTTAATTAGTTTGCTCATTTATTTACAAGAAATGAGGGGGGAGAGATAAATAACTACATTCAGAATTTATTCCAAACCTAATAGTTTGTACAGTATGTCCAATAAACTGATTTATAAATGAGAGCATATCCACCTAGAATTATCATGTTGTGCGGACTATATATTACATGAAATTTGTTTCTTGTTGAACCGTAATGTATATGCAACCCATCTTACACACCAACACCGAGTGATAGTCTAAAGATCAGGCGAATGTATATAACTATTATTTTACCGAGCATAATTTTGTTTTAAAATTGTAAATCTACTGAAACTACAAACATTTTAAACTCAGAATTTTTAAGATTCGAAAAAAGTATTAAAATACCCAGTATACGAAGTATATGGCAGGTTTAGTAATCACAAGATAATTTATCCTTGTTTTTTTTTGGAATAATCATCACGTTTCATAGGCTGGGCAAACCGGAAAAGTGAAAAATGCCGTCATCGTTGTATGTACAAAAGCGGCCACACAAATTAAAATAGGAACTTGAAATTTGGTGAGCATATAACGATCTCACTTTGAACACTATTAAATTTCAGAAAATTCTAATTATAATTTTAAAATGTCAGCCAGTTTCCTGTTCGTTCAACTTATAACACACTAAATTAGATTAAAATGTGCAGATTTTAAATCTGCATCGAACGGTACCGATTCCACATATCCCAGAGGACAAATAACGAAATTATTGTTAAAAATATAATCGCAAACGCTGACCTTCCTAGAAAATGTTATCTTCCTATAGTTACAGGATCAGATAATATGTTAATATGCAGATAAGTCCGATAACGCAAGTCAATATGGAAATAACATGCATAACCAATGTCATAACAACTTTCTACTTTGTTTACTTGCTTATTTATTTATTTCCTTATTATATATTCATTCTATACAGTTCCTACCATTGCTGATAAGTCAAACTAAAACACAGTAGGCTACAAGCGTCTAACCTCTTGAAAACCATGGAATCAATAATATTCTTTCTTTTTTGTTTGTTATTTGGTTAAAAAACGGATTTAATTGACTAATTTTGAGTTGAAAAAATCATTTTATGGCAAAAGAGAAGGATAAGATAAAAAAGGGTGAAAATGAAAAATGGGTTGATATTCCGAAAAAGATCCCTTGTATTTTTAAAATGTAAAGAATAATGACCTAAATCAATGTCCCAAATCACAAGTAAAAAATAATTACGGTTAATGAATACTCGGTAAATAAAAAGAAGAGTATTTCAGAAAAACTAAAGTCATAGCCTATCATTAGGCCTAATACAGTAATTACAGGCAACCACGATTTGCAAGAAATAATTATTGAATCTTAATTTAATCTCTTAAATATATTGAATTTAATCATTTAGATAAACAAAATTGTATATCAACACTAAAACAGAATCCCTTAAATTGTTGTACAACTAGGTTGTAATTAAAACAACGTACATATTAACTTTAAAAATACAGTACTTCAGTTATACAAAGTACTCCAAATGTGAAAATATAAATTTGTATATATACAAGGAAAAACAAATATAAAAGATCAAAGATCTAACAATTTTAAAGTATTGGATGGTTATTAATATATTGCTGCAACTTCTACTACCTGGTAGAGAAAGATGAAACTACATCGTGTTGTTCATTAGATATCGGTAAACTAGATTTTAAAACATTTAATCAAAAATGTTAGACGTTGAAAATATTATGTTTTTATTGATTAGGATTTTTTTCTTCAAACTATACTAAACACATTTTATTGTTTTAAATTCATACAAAAAATTTAAAATAAAGACAACATCATTGTTTGAAATTATTATGAATTCCCCCTAAAATGTTCACAAAACACAATATTGACAAAAAAAAATATGCTAACTGTTTCAATGAATTTAGTCTGTTTTATTTACAAATTCAGTTTTGTACCACTTCATTAAAATTTGTCTAAGTTAAATTTCTTTAAAATGTACAATGGTTATGTTCAGACTCTGAAATCAATTTTGTTAAGCTGCTAGAATAGAATATTCTTTAAATACCACCATACCATATAAAAAAAGAACAACCCAAATTACACACCCAAATAAAAAAACAACCCCAACTCAATATTGGCTCTTACAACGATTTTTCGTAATTTCGTCCAAATCCTGAGGGATAATCTGGTGAAAAGGAGAAATTAACCAAAACAAGTGCATTGGTGCCAGGATTCATTTCAAGTATTTCACTGCACATGCGAAAGACAAGACATAATTTAGAAACCACTTTTTTACTAAGGAACAATCATTAAAAGATTTATCCACAAAAATCCTCAAATCAGTTTTATGATCCATCATATAAATATTTTGATACTATTTTTATGTGTAAAGCGGGGAAAAAATAGCATAACAGGTGAATGTGTTTGTTCTCACTGCAAATCGCAGGCCCACTTGAGTTTCAAAAAAGTAAAGTTATTAGTTTCACAGCTAGACGCGGACTTGCAACATAGGCCATAAGAAATATGAAAAATGTACGCCACTTTTAACATTCTATTAACAACTCCTTTCTCTTGGTTCTGCTTAGACCCAACTCTAAGAAACATTGCACACATATTATATTTTGATGGAAGACATCTCACACCAATCTCAACAAAATAAAAATGTGATATAAATCCTGCCTGTCTAATGGCTGATTCCAAGTCAAGGTATTTCTTGAACTTAAATAAATGTTGTTTAGACATGTTGGTTACCAAAGAGACTGTGAGATGTGTAAGGGATGTAACTGCTACCTCTGTTGGGAAGTTATAGTGTAGGTTCCTTTGATCATTAATTTGCCAATCATAGCTGATCTTAAACAAGATGTTGAATCTTGTTTATATGATATTTTCTTTTTCTCATTCTCGTTCATAAACATTACAGTTCTTTGAAAAATGTCCTGTTTCTTTACTGTTGCAATAACAAGACTAACGGCTTCTCTAACTATACCCAGGATCTTATGTCTGTAGGCGTGCTGCCAAGTTAAAAGGGAAGATCCTACGTAAAACCTAAAAAAGTCTCTAACATGTAACATTATTAAATCTATATAAATAAAAACGAATGGCTAAATGTGATGCTAAGCTCAAAACTCGAAAACGGCTGGACCAATTGCTTTGAAATTTTGCATAGTAATTCAGGTTAACCTGGAAAAGGTTTTGAGCCATTAATTGAAGTAATAGGATGTTAGGGCTTCGCCCCACTGGCCTTCAAAGTTATTGTTATGGAAGAATGATTTGTTATGATTTTATCAGATGACTAATTTAAAATATTGTAAACAGCTTTTTATTTAAAGATATGTTTTGATTATATCAGATGACTAATTTAAAATATTGTAAACAGCTTTTTATTTAAAAATATGTTTTGATTTTATCAGATGACTAATTTAAAATATTGTAAACAGCTGTTTATATATTTATGTAAGGATTTGTTAATCAAAATCTTTAAGATATTGTTTGTGTAAGTGTCAAAACAAATTTCACATGGAAGTTATCTGATACTCAGTAGTCTGTGTTATTTTCGAAAAGTACGTGTTATTTGAGTGTTATTCCTCGATTTTATGAAGTTCGTCAATTTATGTTTGGTTGGTTGTTTTCTTTTGTGTGTGTTTACATTTATGTGTGGTTACTCAGTTCAAGACTCATGTCTCCAGTTAGATGCAGGATGAGTAATTTGGGTCGAATAACTCGAAATGCTAGAAACAAAGCTAGTAAATATCATTTAACATAATATTAATAACGTACACTTTGTAAGCGACGCCATGACCAGAATTTGACCAGAAAAAATAAGTTTGTGAAATTGCCACAGTCCAACAACTTTTGACAGAACAACGTCTGTCGAGACAGCTATTAAAAATATTATTTGAATGATTTGATAATTTTTACCTATCTTAATTACATAGTAGTTACAACTGATTTGTATTAATATTATGAATATCAATAATAATTAAACAAAATAGTTGTTGTGTCCATAGTTACATAATTGTTATTTATCTTTACAATTACACCACCAAACAGAGCCACAGCATCACGTGGCCGGGTATAGCTAGGTTTTTAATAAACCTGTTCAATCTTCAATTATTTTACACATTACACAACAGACTAACTTAATATTAGTTAAATAATTAGGCTGTTGGAGTTTCTATAGGTTTTATTGAAGAATTCACAGGCAGGTTATTCAGTAAAGTTGTAGTGATCGTGTTGGTGTTCATCTGTGTACAGAAGTTGTCAAAGATTTAGTTGTTATAAGAAAGTCACTAGAAAAAATACTGTGTATGCTGTAAATAGCCAAAATGCTGAAAAAAAAAAAGAAAACAGAATAAATGATTGTTTAATAATAAATGAATGAAATATAAAAAAAAAAGGTAAAAGTTTTATATTATGTATATGTACAAAAATCAAATGTATTTTTAATAATTTCAGAGTTTTTCCCATCTATTTTTTATTGGGAGAAAAATATATAAACTTTCTGCAAAATTTTGTAATAGTTTTTATACTTTTTTAGGTTTTAAGATTAAAAATTCTAAGTACACAACTAAACCACACACAAAATGTATTAAAACTTAATTTAGTCGTTTGTAGATATATTACATCAGGATCTCTGGATATCCCTGTTTTTATGAATTTGGTTTTCTATAATTGGATGACCTAACTCTTTTACATGCAAGACATGAGGCCATTTTAAACTCACAATTTCAAAACTTATTGCTTGCTGCTCCTAGAGATCACCAGTAAGACTTTTAAGCACCATAAACTTTAGAACTCCGATATCTTCTTCTAGACCACATTGATTCCCTGTATAACTCTTACAACCTTTCTTCTATTTTCCTGATTAACAAATAGATCAGATGTAATTTGCTTAAAGATGACATTACACTACATTTTATTTTTTGAATTCTTCTATATATTCTTTATGTGCCCGGGTTGTGGGGGTTATGGGATGCTACTTATGCCACTGCATGTATACTAGCTGTGCTCGGGGCTTTGCCCGAATGAAAGTCCTGCTAATTATATTTCAAACATATAAAGGACAATTTGGTAGGCCTCCAATAAACAACAATAAAAGAGCTTAAATAAAAAAAAATTCTAAACAATTACAAGAATGTGAATGTTAAACATGTCTGTCAGTTCAAGCAGTTAACAACTGAATGAATATCTCACTTTTTTTTTTTGAAAATCAGTTCTCAATCAACTAATTGAACAATGGCTGAGATATACATAAGAATCACAAGAATTGCAACATTGGAACAGGTTTTTACTCCTCTCTTTCCTTCACATTTTTTGCACAATTATAAAAAATAAACAAATTTTTATGTAGAAATTAAAGCATAGATGCTAATGGCAATACAATACGAAACTCATAATTACTATAATAAATAGTCTATTAACAGATTCAAAAGTAA
Source organism: Aphrophora alni (assembly GCA_963513935.1). NCBI lineage: Eukaryota > Metazoa > Arthropoda > Insecta > Hemiptera > Aphrophoridae > Aphrophora > Aphrophora alni. The sequence goes on along the minus strand of OY740775.1, from coordinate 46,806,809 downwards.
CAATTCAAGCAATATCATTATGCCATATCCTGTAGTAAGGAAGTATTAAAAGATAAGAGTTCTACAGAATATAAATGAACATGCGCTAAAATACTTATAGAAGGTTTGGGTATTTTCGAATGAAACAGAAGACAGTTTGTTAAGAAATGAACCACAGTGTAACAAAGTGCTAACGATGTAAAGATAATAAATTTACTAAAAGAATCAAAGAGGACATCTGGCAACAATTATTAGTCAAAACAAAATTCAAAGAGACATATATATATATATATATATATATACCTAGATTAAAACAATACCAAATTAAGAAGATATTTGGTGATTTTTTTCCATCTCAGTACTGGACACGACTGCCTTGCTGCCCACCTGAATAAGTTCGGTATATTAATTCTTTTGTTCATTCATGACCCACACTGAAGAATGTAGAAATATTTTTTTTTTTAATATAATAAACTAAATGAATATTAGTAGCTAAAAGTAGCTTAAATATCAGAGAAATCTCTTAGAATGCTAAAATCTGATGGACTGGAGTCCAGCTTGCCATAAACTGCAACAATAAGTTGAAATAAAAAATTATTATTTAGATTTTTGTAATATAAATTGTGTGCAATATATGTCACATTTAAAGTTAAAAAACTGTTACAAATATTTCACTTATTAGTCTAGGTTTATTTGTTAAATGTAGATGTAAACAAACTATAATCAGATTATTCACTAACCTTATGCCAGCTGCTGTAACCAAACTTATACTGGCAATGAGCAAGCTGGCTCTAACTACAGTCTGTGAGAACAGGTTCAGCCACCCCATGTTTGGTGCAAATTTTTTATGAATTAATATGAGTTGTTAAATTTCAAAGTTATATTTCGACAACAAATTTTAAAATACTTTAGTTATAAATATCAATATTATTTGAATATATTAGAGGTAGACTTATTTGGCAGTTACAAAGTTTTTGATTATCTTTTCACCCTTGCTGAGTCTTATATTATTTTAATGTGGTCTATTATTCTCATGCTATGATAAAATATATTCCTAAGTATTTCCTGTAATTATAAATGTATTGTTCACATGAATTCTAATCTTCTTAATTGATCTTATATATTTTTTCATAATTGAAAATTATTAATATCAAGCAAACAGTTATAAACCTTAATATAACACCAATGTTTCATAAACAATATTTAATTTGTATTTTGTTTAATTGCAATAAAAGTAGTACTTTGAGGTGATTATATCTGAAATCTTCTTTTAAAATTAAAAAATGTTTATTTATCATTAAGGTCAAAATAAAAAAAAATCTATTTACTACAAAAATACCTTTTAGGGTATCAAAACTTACTAGATATTTTGAGGGTTAAATTTGATTCTGTACATCCTGGCCAAGGTTCTATTATTCTTTCTGATGACAGAAATCCTAGTTTTAGCTCTGTTCATAAATACCTATGACTTTCTATTAAAAAAAAAAAAAAAAAAAAAAAAAAAAAAAAAAAAAAAACTTTTTTCTTCACAAAAATCTTTGGCAAGGTGAAGGAATCAAATCTTTATTATGATCCTTCAGATTATCCAGTTTTTAAATATCTGTTTGTCTGTCATATGTGCATTGTACTACAGCCCAAGTGTACAAAATTCAAAATGACTATTTTATCAAAATCAACTTCAACGATTTTTATCAAATTTGTTCAAGAGCAAACTAAGGATCCAAATATAGCGTGTTGGCTGCAATCTCTCCAAAAACACAAGTTCCAAAAGCTTGCTATGAATGCAGATATTTGTAAATAAACCATGAACAAACATTACATACTACCTCACTACCACAAAACCAAATATAAGTCAATCAAAACTATTTGACACCAAAAACAGTCAAAAAGTTAAAATGAACCATGGACGCTGGCTTTGCAAAAATATATCTAAACTATATAATTAAATAGGGCCTAAACTTACTTAACTTGTACCGTAATACCGTCTTCAGCATAAATTGTATTAAATTAAAATAAAACTTTAAATGATGGCTGCCAAAGTTCATAATAATTGTGTTGTTGGCAATTATTTCTGAACTGTACAGTTAACAGAGACCGTGTAACTTGGTAGTGTTCTAACATAGTGTATAAGATCCAAGATCTATAACATGAACATTTGCCAGTTAACATCACCTGGTGTTAAAAAACAGAATGGGTATCACATTATAGATTTAGTGGAAAATAATGAGCCAGTCTTTTAATATTGATTTTTTACACAAAGGATAGATAGATTTTAATTATTCAAACAAAACAATTTTTAGAGTAAGTCGACTATTATAAAAGGGTATATAAAACATAAAAATCCCAGACTGCCACAAAATATACAGCACTGAAACATAATTAGACAGTTTAAATTACAAACAGGCCCCTTATGTGAGTAAAGGAAACAATAAATAAATTATAACAACAGAGCAACATATAAAATATCAATATAGTAAAATAATATGCCAGGTATAAATATATATAAATACATTTTCATAATATATTAACAACTTTAGACACCCATAAATTCAGAAAAGGAATACTGTATAAACAATTTTTCATCAAATACCGTTGCAAGGCCCTTTTCAATTTAATTTTGCAAAATATGCTTCTAAATATCCACAGGAATTCTGTCAAGGAACTTAACTTCAGAAAAATTGATACCGCTTTGAGGTTTTTGCCTGGATGCACTTCAGGTCTAAATTCTCCCTTCTGCGAACATTGTATAAATGAAAACTGTTGGTTCATTTTTATGTCTCCAATTGCAATAATTTAACAACTAAATAATGTATATTTATAATATATATATATATATATATATATATATATATATATATATATATATATACACACCTTATTTCCGTCTTGCAAATTTTTTTTTGTAATGTAATACTATGCGCTTCAGGAACAAGTTCCCATCTTCAGGTTTTATATAAAATTTTTACTCACATGTGAGCACGTCATAGTTTAACACAAACACACACATACACACAAACCAAGCACGAATTATTGCACATATAATTAAAACAAAAAACAAAGTATATATATATATATATAAATATTATAAATATACATTATTTAGTTGTAAAACTGTTGGCTGTATGGAATTTGTCCTCTTTCTCTAAACTAAACAAACAAAATGGTTAATTGTTTTCAATTACTTTGTCACCTTTAACTTCTTTAGTATTTAGATATGTTATCAACAATGGACTACAAACGAAAGATAAACATGTTAGAAGGCCCGGAACAACTAGAAAATACCATTTACACAGGGTCAAAGCCTTATCAATGCTATGATATTAAGCGGTCCTTTGCAGTCAGTTCTAATGGCGTCGTGTTGCGGTTTCAATCTGTTTACCTACAAAAGGTTTGGCCAGGTGGTTATATAATATATACCTGGCCAAACCTGTCATGATAGCCTATATAAGTATCTCGCAATGTAAGCATTATTAACTTAAATAAACATACGAAAGATTTGGGCTGGTGGATGGGTCAGTTCAAATGGCGTCGTGTTTGTACAATGGCGAAGACAATAGCCAATGGGCACTTTGTGAACCATCTCTGGACTCCAACGCCAGTAGCTCATCTGAAGACGACTTCTAAAGTAAGTATCCCACTTTTTTTTACTTTTCCGGGCCATAATAAATGTTATTCCTTTATTTACAAACATAAATATGACAAAATGTCTTCATACTAAAAAAGTTAGGGGTGACAAAATAATTGTAAATAATTACCACAAAATGCATGGAAATGACAATATATTCAACTTCTTAATTAAACCCTTACAAGGGTATGAAAGACTCCTGCCACGCATGACTATCACTACTCTCTTTTGATCAAAATTATAATATCACTAAAAAATGAAGTTCCCCAAAAAATGATGGCATTTTGTGAGAGAGACTGGAAGTAAGCAAAATATACTGTATGAACAACATGTATAGAACAACATCTGTTTAGTGTTCTTATAGCTTTAGTAATTCAATTCAATTTTCTTGATAATGAAATCACTTGCTGTTTCCAATTCAAATGTTCATCAATTTTGACACCAAGAAAAGGAGCACTGACGATAGGGTTCAAAGTTTTGGCCAAAATGTCAATAGTACATAGTAGTGTTATTCTCAATAGGTTTACCTTGATTAGTAAAATTGATAAATATGGATTTATCAACAATGATAGTTTATTTCTAAAACAACCATGATTGAATCTCTTGTCAATTTCTCAGTCACTCTCATTGATTTATATATTTTTTATCTATAGTATTATCAGCAACGTAATTAATTACGCCAACATAGGTACAGTAGTTGGTTGAAGTCATAATTTTATCTATGGTTGATGTTTGGTAACAGATGAAGTAATCTCAATCTGTTTGAGTGTTTCAGGGGTTTCAGTTAGTTGAGTTGTTTTATAGGTTTGTTGTTGTTGTTATTATTATTTTGTTGTCCGACGAAGTAATGTGTTCTAATTGAGTGAACACAGTAATAACGTTTAGATGTAAGTAGCTCTGAATTTTATTAATAAACTAAAGACTAAGTAATCCAATTTTACTTGAATTCACTGTACAATAACTAGACATATCATTTATATTAATACATAGCGCTTGACAGATTGGAATTGTTTACAAAGAAAATCACCGGTACTTTAGGCGATTTTTTAAAATCATGTTCTACATGTACCTTATATCTTAATAATAAAATAGGGAGCTAACTTTAACGCCGAAAAATCGCAATTTCAAAACTACAGAATTCAATGACATTCATTTATAGACAAATTTACCAGACGTCCTCGTTTACCGAGGACAGTCCGCAGAACCTCGTCCGCAGAAATGTTTGCGGCTATCATTTGTCCGCGGGTTTTAGGAAACCGAGAAACGCTTTGACTTCACACTTAGGGCTGTCGACTGGGGAAGTACCGTGAAAAGGCCGAACAGATTTAGAAAGTGGCACATTTTGTGACATCTCATTATTGGGTACAACCCTCTGTCCCTTTACACGGTGGGGGTGGGCGGGGTGGGGTGCCTCTTTCTACTGTAATAAAAAATCAACAGTATTAAAAATTCTTAAAAATAGTCTATTAAAATTAATAATGAATGGTAAAGGTAAATTATCATACAGTATTCTATTTTCATTTAAATAAATATTTTTTTATGTAACCATTCTTTAGGTCATATTTTTATAGGTTCCAGTAACATAAGTAATATTGACATTTTTTTGTATCCGTTGGCATAGTGTAACATGTCCTCAGTTTTTTTAAGTTGTTCTCCCTTTTTTGAGAAAAGTCCTCAGTAACTCAGGAAAAAATATAGTAAGCCTATTTATAGATCATCGAAGTCAAGCAACATTGAGTGGGTTAATACTCGGATGGGTGACTAGTTGGTAAATAACATACAATTTCTTTTTTTGGTAAATGTTTACTTTACGGTGGCGCCTTATTTTCCGGATTTTCTTTTTTTATCATCTAGGCCCTACTACATACCTTACTTCTTAAGAATAAATAATGTTTTCCATGCGCAGATCACTATTTTTCACTGCTAAATCACAATCTAAAAAGTAACAAATCCAATGTATTTATAGGTTAAATATAATAGCAGATGTTCACATTTACATCTCATATGTTATAAAAGATTTCAACATGCAGATCATGTGTTATGCTGTGAATCCTCCACATTAATAATCTAATTTCAAATTATTAACTTCAATAAACTTACGAAAGGTTTGGCCAGGTTGTTATGACCTGGCCAAACCTGTTGCAATATATAATTATATCGCAAAGTAAGCAAATTATTAACTTAAACATACAAAAGGCAACTTGGACAAACCTATTGTGATATGATATAGCGATCTAGCTTACTCTCATTGTGTAAGGATATGCACATGCATCAAACCATACACTATTAACATTGCCATTATGTTTTAACCTATAAATAGCCTACATTGGATTTGGTAGTTTTTAGATTGTGATTTTTCAGTGAAAAATAGTGATCTGTGCAAGGAAAACATTATTTATTCTTAGAAAGTAAGGTATGTACAATAGTAGACTATTAAAAAAAGAAATCCAGAAAATAAGGTGCCACCTTAAAGTAAACATTTATCTTAGGATAGAAAAATTGAAGGATGATCTACACAACCAATATTTACCCCTATTTTAATGCGTAATTCACTTAATGGACCCTTAACCTAGAAAAGTTGAAATTATGTTTTTTTCCCCCTGAAAAAGTTAGCTCCGCGTTGAAAACTTATTTTAGTATTAAGAAATAAGGTATGTAGAATATGATTTTTAAACGAAATTGCTAAAAATACTGTTAACTTTCTTTGCAAACATTTACCAAATATTAGTATTTATAGGCTTGACATAATGCTAATTCTTCACATATTTGCATCTCATAATGTGAAATAGGAATCACGTAAGGTTTGACACATGCGCATTACATCATTAGCTTACTATCACAAATACTTTTACAAATGATAGATATTGACTGGTGACTATAATATATAGCCTATTTAAAACAACAGCTTTGGCCAGGTGATATAGCCAAACCTGTCGTAGGTTTAGTGAGGTCAATGATTGCGTTTACCTTAATATTTAGCGTGATATAATTTCGTACCCACACGGAAGAAATTGTGATGCATATGTGAAGAATTGTCATTATGTCTAACCTATAAATAGTGGATTTCGTAATTATGATTTTTCCTTAAAAAGTAAATTCCACATTGAAGAAATAAATTATTCTTAAGATTAAATCTATGTAGTAAAGGATAAAAAAAAAAAAAAATGAAAGTTAATTTAACTTCTAATCAAGCCTATATAATAACCATTGAGACAAATTAATTTTAAAGTTTTTCATTTTGGTCGTTAACTAGCTGGTAGAAAACAAGGATTGATTAAACTATAAAAAGTGGAAACAAAACTAAACTGTAATAAATCCAGTTATGTTTATGGTAATTATCCATTCTAGTCTGCCCTGATATGTAGTTAAGAAATTTTTTGAAATCGATTACTACCTACGGTACCTTATTTTGAAACAATTAAATCATTTGATGTCGGAAGACACTTTTGAAGTACCAAAATAAATTAATTTAGTAGAAAGTAAGAAATACAAAGTACGAAATCCAGGTCTGGTTAGGTTACTATGAATGCCTTTGTTAATTCGTATAACTGCGTTCATCAAGTTAGTGAATGTGTTATCGCTTGATTGTTTTACTAGGTCTGGCCAGGTGACTATATTTAGTCATTTGCCCAAACGTATTTCTTATAATTCTTAAAATCATACTTGTCGTAATTGTCCTTTGGGTTTATGGAATGAAGTGTTGTCGCTTTGTGCAGCCTAGATTTGGTGAGTAACAGATTTGATTTCGTACTTTTATATTTCTTATTTTCTAAAAAAAAGTGTCTTCTGACATCAAATATGATTTAATTGTTTTAAAATAAGGTAGGTAGTAAATGATTTTGATAATTTTCTTAAATATAAGGGGAGACTAAAAGGCATAATGAATTACTTACTTTATTATATTACCCTTATTTACAGCTTAAACTGATGCAGACTAAAAATAAACCTAAAGCTAAGTGTCAAGTAGCACCCTCCTTCCACTTTTAACAAACCACTCTTTGTGTTTATCTTTGTGCCTACTTCTGTTTCAGTTTAGCTGTAACCCTTTGAGGATGATGACCATGTCATCGAAATGTACATAAGAGTAATAAACATAACTGGATTTGGTAATGGTTAAGAACAACGTATCACCCCATTTCCTCATTAAAAGTACTATTATTTTTAAGATCAATGTTTTTATTCTAGTATCCTACATAGCCTATTGAGAGAAACATGTTTCGAAGGTTAAACTAAGTCAAGTTAAGTCTAAATTAAATCCATATAACTCTGCGAATATGTTCTAAGGTTAGGTCAAGTTATGTTATATTTTCCATAACTTGATGGTGTCAATTAACTTCACTTTCTTCTCTTTGAGATCATTTCCTATTTATAGGTGCATGCTCAATTTATTTTATATGCTTTCTTATTTTTAGTGGATTATGCTCTTACTATACCTCTTGGATGTTACCGTGATCATGCTATTCTTAATAGTTACCCTGAATTTATTACAGTCTTAGTTGTTTTTTTTTTGGTTCGAGGATCAATTTTTTCCTTATTGTGAATAATGCCATAGTGTTGAACATTTGTTCTTAATGTTCCTTTATTATAGGCCTAGACTTGTGTAGGACCAAAATTTTATTTTAGGTCTAGGCTAGTCCTGATTGGTACAGCATCCTCAAGGTAGGAATGTGTCTGGGGTGAAGAGGAAAAGAGGGGCCCCCACACTTGGTTTATTACGTTTAACTTTCAGCGGTGCAATCCCAATAAAAAAAATTATATACCTCAAATGCTTCTGTATAAACGCGCACCCTACTTTCGTTTCTTTTATCGGTGTAAATAAGAATAAAAAGTTTACAAAAGTCTGTCACAAAGTTGTAACTTTAGGAATTAAATGTAACTAAGCAGTAATTTGTGTACCTAGTTTTCTTGGAATGGGTTGTACCGTCAAGTCAGGTTAGGGAAGAAAGTAGAAGGGAGGTAGAGATGTGCCAAACCAACTCCGTAACTGGAATAGCTCTGCTCGGACTTGTTCCGTGAGAGGAGTAGCTCCGCTAACCTACTCCGACTCCGGGTTGGACTTCTCAGTTCTCATTCAACATAGCTCCCCGCTCCCCGATAACTCCATAAGACTAACTCCTACTCCTACTCCTATTCCGACCATTTCGTGGAAAAAGAAGACAAAGGACCTCATTTGTCCAACTGCTGCTTTATAAAGTAAAATTAAACACTTCAGCAAATTTTAGTAACTTGTGCAGTATTTTTATTCGGTATATTTTTTGTTTTAATTTAATTAAATGGGTTATTAATGTATTGTTTCAAACAAATTACCTGTTACATTTTGTTTTTTTAAAAAATAATACAATATAAACAGAAAACAATAGGATTGAAAGGAACGAAAGGATTGAAAGGATTATTTTAGTATTTTCTACTTTATATTTTGTATTAATACGAGAACTGAAAAAATACTATAACTCAAAAAAAAAAAAAAAAAATTAAGCAAGGTAAGATACATTACCTAATGAAAAACACGCACTATATGTTATCAAATAAATTAAAATTATCTATTTATGAGTGACAAACATATTTACTTACATAAAAGTAACAAAGTAACTCTGTTAATGTTAGAATTAACTACTTAGGTAACTTATGTGGGTAACAATAAAACTTACATTAGTTACCATTAGGTAAAGGTAACTAGTATTCAAAACAAATGTTAAATAATACGTTTACTCATAACTTTTAAAATGAAACAAATCGGTCAAGAGGCAAATAATGTTTTAATGAAGACTGTCCACTGTCAGCGTTAAACGGAACAACTGAATACTTAGTCTGCTACGGAATAGATGGAGCTGTCTGCAACTCGGATTGGCTCTTTGGCTATGCGTAGTACGTAGTGCTCAATTGTAGTCCGGAGTCGTGTGGCTCCGGAATAGGTAATTTTACGGAGCTAGTTCGGAGAGGAACAGCTCCATTTGAGGAGCGGTTCTGAATAACCTACTCCGCTCCTTCAGGCACATCTCTAAAGGGAGGACACGCTTCTTACACCAGACACAATCCTAGCCTAAGACTATTGTAGAAATTGATTTTAAGCCATTTTCATGTTGTAGTTTACTTGTATTTGTTTATTATAATCATAGGCTAGTTTAATATTTACATTATTGTTTACTGATATTGTTTACCCTATCGATCATGAGAAGAAATTAAAAAAATTCCAAATTTATTTAGTAGCCTACAACCTTACTGAAAATAAAAATAAAAATTTTTAATGGAATTTATATTCGTTAATTGCAAATGGATTGGATGAAATTCATATACAAATAAGCTATAATATAAAGTCTAGGGAATTGCTTTCATTGAAATAATTATAGATGACGAGCTAACTTACTAGATATTATAGAATTAAGTTAAATGAGTTTCAACTAGTATTGTTCGTCGGCAATTCCATTGTAACGGGTGTTACGTTTGCACACCTTTAAGTTGCATTTTGTTACCTTTATTGTAATTAAAAATATAGTTAAACTGCACCAAAATAAAGAGCAGAGTTCCCAGAACATTGTAGTAACATTTATTTTTTAAGAAAAATCTTACTAAGTTCTCAGTCACTGCAAAAGAGGGTGTAACGGGTGTTACCAATTTGAGCCTGCTAACATTTACAACTCACTTTAACTGAAAAACTCTGTGAATTTAACATTAGGAACTAAATAAAAACCATATAGTGCCAAAATTGACATATTCTTAAACTTATTCCATGCTTAGACTACTATTTATCCTATTTAATTAAAGAAAAATATAGATTTTTTACCGTAACGGGTGTTACATGAAAATGTAACAGGTGTTACGCATGCAAACTACTTAGCAATTCTTCCCAAAAAGAGCTCTTATCTGTTGTTGTTTTTATAAATGTAATAAACATAAGTTTTAATCTATTAATATGCTGTATTGTTTCCTAGGATAAACCTTTTCTTCATGGAATAAACCTTTTTTTCTAATTGAAACTTAGGCTAACTACTTAAAAACCTTCGCTTAACTGAAAAATATTCTAAAGTTTCAAAACTGGATCCAGATATCATTGGTTATTAGGGCAATTAATAAATCAGAGTCCTGACTAAGATATGTTCAATGGTCTAGGCTTACATCTAAGGCATCTCCATTCATATATTCTATCACAAATAATTATCTTTTAGTGATTCTACACTGACCATTCGTAACATACAGGGTGGTTTAAGGTTTACAAGTGTAAACCTTAAACCACCCTGTATGTTTGAGTAGGAATTTTATATAAATTGATTAGGCATGAAAGAATGTACACTAAGAGTGCTTATAAATTACCATTTAAGACATTTTATTTAAACTTAGAATTTCTTTATTTAGACATTATTTAAAACATCTCAATAAAGTGACTGCTATGTGGGGAAAAAATATCATGGATTAAATGCTAAAAGAGTAAAAACTGTTTAAAATATAACACTAATAATGTAGGCCTACTCAAACATCAGTCATTTCTCCACAACACCAACAGCTGATTGAAACTGGTAGTACAATCTGTTTCCTTGTGGCTTCACATCTGGATCAGGCAGTTTGCAGACTAGTTGTTCCAGCTTCACAAAAGCGACATCGTCATCATCAGCTTTGAATACATTTTTCTTCTGGCTGACACTCCTCAGAAACATAACCTTCACATCTCCTTCATCCAACTCATTTTGGCAGCTGGCAACTTTTACAAGAAAAAATGAACCTGACTTCACATCCAACTTTTCAATTTTTGTAGGCCTGCCTTTAATCTGTGAAGGTAGAGGGGCACTTAAAACTTCATCAGGATCAGAGTCCTCTGAGGAAGAATAGACATCATGGAACTTCAACCTCTTGCGTACATTTAACGGTGTTTCATCCTGTTCCTCTTCATTGTTTTCAAATACAGATGTTCGCAACATGAGAGAAGTGGATGTCCTAGCTACTAGTATATCCTCTTTGTCGTATGCTTGGAAATGATGGCAAGATTGTATCTTAGGAATGGCCATGGTTGATTCCCACCGTTTGTCTAGAAAAGGAACATTTGAGTCAATTTCACTCTTGTCAACGTACAAACATTTGACATTAATCAAGGAATTCTTTGTGTAGTCATAAAATTCAGCAGCATTTGAAATAAGTACCCTCCTTGATTTGACTGCAGTCCATACATGTCTTTTTACGACACCGCCTATTCCATCCATAGCACCTTTTCCATGGGAGCTGGCGAAAAAATTCCATTCTGCTGAGGTGCCAAAATCGTCCAAGAAAAAGCACAGGTTCGACAAGGTATATTTACTTTTGAATTGACCTGCATAATTGTCTGTAAATATGTACAAATGCTCAATTTCATGAGATCTTTTAATATCTTGTATCACGCTACGAAGAAAAGTCCAAACAGAATATTTGGAATGGGATCTGTCATTGCTGATTACGGTACTGCATAAGACTTCACCGATTTCTGTTCTAGCCAGATACAACACGTAAACACAGTAACTTGGCTGTGGTTCCAGTGTGCGGATTGAACTTCATCCTGGCTGATCAGTGCATAATTTTCAGCAAAATCGAACTGTAAAACTGCCTCTGTTGGTTTTATCTTTTCCTTAAGTTGTTTGCAGTAATCAGACTGAACTCGTTTTACATAAGTATGTATTTTAAAGTGGGCTAATTTTTGTTCAAGAACTTTAATAGCAGAATCACAACTGCCTGAATATTGCTTCAAAATGGGGCGCCCTGAGTCATCTTCCCATTGTTTCCATGTAATAGTTCTCCCTAAAAGTGCTGAATCCAGGCCTACTCTATCAAGCTTGCAGTTGCTACATGTTTTACAATCCCCAAACATACAACTTTCTTGAGCTACATTACAGCTTATATTCTGTAGCAATTCTTTGTGACACTGAGGAAAGGTAGGAATAACTTTTCCAATACATTCAACTAAATTTATAACGTTGAAGTGATATTTGCAAATACAAACATCATGAGGGGTATCTCCCACTCTGATGATGTTTGGAGGGCGGAGAGAAAAAAAGGTAGATTTGCCTATATTTATATCGGGATGGCTTTTCTTGAATTCTTGGTAAGCCTCTCCGATTGTCATAACCATATACCTCTTTTGATACTTAATTTTACCTTCACCCTTTTTTCTCACTATTACACAATCTTTAATGCCAGGAGTTTGTCGGCTTATGTCATCTTGGCAAAAGAATTCAATGACTGTATTCTTCACCTCGTCTGTAATTTGTGTAGAAGGCTTTTTGCGAGGTGAAATTTGGACGAAAACTTCAGGTCCAATGATATCTTGCACTAGTTTCTTTAAAACTGCAGTCTTTTTATGTGGGCTTTCAGGTAAAGTTCTTTTTGTTCGATTTACGGCCTTGCCAAAAGACTGAACACATTTATAAGAACCAATTGGAGACTCAGGAGGTTCAACATTACCTTCTGCTGCCATTTGTTTTCTCAGTCTGAAAGGTCTTACTCTATCTCTCACCCTTTTTCTATTTTCCACCATCTCATAAAGTGAATTTTTCATGATTTTCTTATGTTCTGCTCGACGAATCTTGTCACTGCTGCGTTCTTTTTCGAGATGCTTCTGCCATTTATCAGGATCATTTTTCATTTTCTCTCGGGATTTCTTCATTCTTTCTTTAACTGGAGCCATGTCCTGAAAAAAATAAATAAAGTTTAGTCCCATATTAATTGTATTTAATACAAACGTTTACATTTTTTTTAGGGCCTATAGGTATGAATTAAAGTACTGTAATCAGGTTTATAGGCCTAACAAATATTTTCATGATAATAATCGTACTACTCAACATCATAATCACATCTAAACAGTGGATAGGCTAGATATATATAGGCCTAAAATTGAGAGCAGCTGTTTATTTTAATTCATAAGCCTAATGAAAAGGTTTTTTTTCATGAACATACCATGGTGATATTGTTTAAAGTAGGCCTAATGAGAATTGTAATAAAGAAAATTGCACGCTATTGTTCATGATGTCAGAAAATAACACTTGGTTATTATAATTTGGTTAAATATGTGTTTATTGATAACATTTACACACAGGTAATAGCAATTGGTTAGTATATACATAGTTTTCACAATGAAAATCTAATTAAATAAAATAGCACAGAAATGAACTATATGGCATTATAAAGTGTAACACCCGTTACAAAACACCATGCAGTACCCGTTACGTATAAAAGCAATAAAAAGATACAACTTAAATGAAACCACTTTAGGTTATGATGGAGGTAAAGAACATAACCTCACTTTCACCATGCTGATACTGTTTTAAGTAGGCCTAAAGAGAACTTTAATTTTAAAAAATTAGCACGCTATTGTTCCTGGTGTCAGAAAATAACACTTAAAAGTTATTATAAATAGGCTAAATATGAGTTTATTGACAAAATTTACGCACAGGGAATAAGCATTTGGTTAGTATACAAAGTTTTCACATTGAAAAACCAATTAAATAAGATAGCATAGAACTGAACAAAGAGATTATAAAGTGTAACACCCGTTACAAAAAACCAATGTAACACCCGTTACGCATAAAAGCAATAAACAAAACAATTTTAGGTCATGATAGAGGTAATGGACATAACCTCACTTTCACAAAAGTGTTCTAACAAAGAAAATTTATTTTAGCCAAAAACTAAACTTTTATTAGTTTTGTGTAACGGGTGTTACACCTTGTGGGCTATTTTAGAAACAACAATAACTAATTGATAAATTAATCTTACCTTAGAAGTTTTATAGTACAGTTATAGATAAACTGTAGTACTTGCTCCCTCCAAAAGACAGGTGACTGCAATGGCTGCTAAGTGAATGTTTGCAGGGTGCCAACTTCAGCATGAAAACTGAATTTCCCCAACTGTCAAACTCATGTTCATTACGTCAAACAAAAACATTAAAAAAATTATTTTTTCAATTTATACATATTGGAATGATAAAATTTGGTATATTAACTGCACATGCATATAGTCAAAAATTGGAAAATATTTTTTTGAAAAAAATTCATACAGGCTCATTTGGCATGGAACTGTCAGAGAACAGACAATGGACTGTGTCAGTTTATCAATTAATTGTGTTATGCACATGCATAACACAATTTTTAGGAATAATTTTACTTTGCTATGAAAAAGGAATAACCAATAAATCAATACACAAAGACATTCAAATTTACCATAATATTTTATTATCTGAAATTACAATTTCTTTATCTTTACAAATATACTTTTAATAACTCTTTTTATCTTGGGTTCACTGGTAGGCCTACTACCCTGGCAATTGTTAATTAATAAATTATCCATTAAATTGTAATAAATATAGGCCTACATAGGATGAATAACTTTTAAAAGTTTTTTTCCAAATTTTATATTTAAATTACAAATAATTATTTTTTAAAAGCTTATAATAATCATCAAAACTGTCTTTTTATTCCTTTGTTTACCGAGTTCTTTATTATTTTAAAATGTATGGTTCTTGGAGTTTAGTTATAGACCTATGAATTGAAATTGTTACCTTGGATTTAATATATTGTATTCTTCATTTCTTACTCTTTCTGTTTTAAATTTCAATGAAACTTAGTCACTGACTTTTCTTTGTTAAATTCAATATATATTCACTTAATTTTAGACTCAAAACTTTTTCTACTAGGCCTAATTCAAATTGTAGCACCTTTCCATGTTCCAAGCTTCCACCATCACGAAGCGTCATTTCAAAACACTTCGTAAGCCATGTAACAACGAAGTCGCACAACAAGGTAATATCTGTAGCTAGTTAAAATTCTGATGTTGATACACTTGTGGTATAATATTTTCATTAGGTTTGAGATTCATAAGGAAGATTTTAATTAGGCTAGTCAAATAAAAGGTAAAATAAATTTTTTTTAGCTAGTTAAAATTAATTTAAATAAGACATCATAATAACAAAAGTTATTGCTCAGATATTACCGTATTGGATATTATACATAGCCTACATAGGAAACCAACTGCATGAAAATTTGATTGGCAGCTCTTGAGTTATAAGGTTATATGAATAAAGGTTCCTCCATGTGTATATTTTTGTTAATAGTTTTTACTAAAGTACTTTTGTTTATGTTTGGATCAGTTTGAAATGAATTTTATAAATTGATAGTATTTCAATTTAATTGATGAGGTGTATATTTTCAAATTTTCTTAAGCGAGTGTGGCCCAGCCAAGGAGCCCACCAAACCAAAACTATAATAAGTATAAATTAGGATATAAAGGAATTCTAAATAATAAAATATGAATTGGCACTTGCGATTTTGTTGAGAAGTGCAAGATTACATGGAGGGGGGGGAGGACGAGGAGTGGAGAGTTTGAACCAGCGAGCCGAGCGCCGAGAGCCGCGAGAAGAAAGACCGCTACGGGATTTTCGGCCACGTGCTAGCTAAATTAAACGGTATGTTTTTCGGCCACTATCAAGGCTTTATCTAGCCGTTATGTTTTTTTAATAAATTATAATTATTTCTGTAATCTTCTAATTCGGCGCTCAAATAAAAGGTAACATTTGATTTAACTTGCGTTGCGTGTGTTCATTAGCGTCCTAACCCGACTCCTTGGCCCATCCTGACAAGATTCGGCTAAAGTGTATGCGGTCTCCAGCCAGCCGGAGCTTCCAGCTGGTCAAAAGATGTGGAGACGGTCACAACTGGTGTCAGAAGTGGGATCAGTATCCATTTCTTTTGAGCAGCTGGAAGCTTCGGCTGGCTGGAGACGGCATACACTTTAGCCGAATCTTGTCAGGATGGGCCAAGGAGTCAGGTTAGGACGCTAATGAACGCACGCAACGTAAGTTAAATTAAATGTTACCTTTTATTTGAGCGCCGAATTAGAAGATTACAGAAATAATTATAATTTATAAAAAAGACATAGCCTAACGGCTAGATAAAGCCTTGATAGTGGCCGAAAAGCATACCGTTTAATTTAGCTAGCACGTGGCCGAAAATGGACTGACCTCGTCCCGTAGCGGTCTTTCTTCTCGTGACTCTCGGAACAGACTCCTGCTCGGCTCGCTGGTTCAAGCCCTCCACTCCTCGTCTCTCCCCCCCTCTACGTAATCTTGCACTGCTCAACAAAATCGCAAGTGCCAATTCATATTTTATTATTTAGAACTCCTTTACATCCTAATTTATACTTATAGTTTTGGTTTGGTGGGCTCCTTGGCTGGGCCACACGAGTTCTTTTACCATAATGTAATCTTGTTTATGTAGGTATTTTATTCTAATGGTTTTCTACAAGTTTATTACAGTTATTTATATTTTTAACTAAATAGAAAAAAAATTATGTGAAGTCATTTTTTCTTAGTTTCTTCTTTGTGGAGGAGAAAAATGTGTTATGCTGCACCATCATGGAATGTCTTCAGTCCCGACTGCTGGTATGTGCTATTCTCACCTACTAAAAAAATTCCCCCTCCAGGCTTCACTCAACCCTGGAATCCTTATAGTCAGCATACAAGAAAGTGCCTTTTATTTTGCCTTCTTGAGCTTGGTCTTCTTTTAATTTTTCTTTATTCTATCCTAGCTTACATTTCCTTTAGAGTTTATTTTTGTACCTAATAGCCTACAAATCCAGAATTTTTTATGTTATACTTGTTAGTATCTAAGCTATTCACATTAATATTTTGTTATCTGTACCTTGTTAGGAGAGAGGAAGAGGAAGAGATTCTTCATTTATTTATAGTTTTTATTAATATTATTAATATTGTTATTTCAGGTTTTAACAAAATTAAAATGGAAAATGACAACATCATTAGAAAACGAAAAAGAGATGCATCACAAGGGGAAGATAACATTTTACAGATTGTTGGCACTCATAATCCTGAAATCAAGGAGCTTAATGACACTCCCCAAGAAGGGGAGATAATAGATATTTCTGAAAATTTAAAAACAGAAGACATTTTTCGTAAAAGAGAATTGGCAAAAAAAAGGTCAAGGAAATATCGTGAAAATATCCAAAAGAATCTTACTGAAGACGAAAAAATATGTAAAAGAAAATTGGAAAGGGAAAGGAAAAGAAAATATCGAGAAAGTAAGTCTTTTTGTGAAAAAAGGGATCTTACGGAAGGCGAAAAAACTTTACGTAAAAAAGAATGCTCAAAAGAAAGGTCAAGGAAATATCGTGAAAAGAAACGCTTGGAAAAATTGAATTCAAATGTTATACGTGACTCCCAAATCGCAGGACCATCATGATTGCCTGATAATACAAGATTAGCAAAACAACCTACAATTCATGATTTCCAAGTTTCAGGAACTATGAGAATGACATTTTCTCCTATTCATATCGATAATAGTTCAGAACCTGTCAGCAATTTTCAATTTACTAATTCAACAATTGCTAATCCGGAAATTATTCAAACTAATTTACGAATGCAAAATGAACAAAGTGACTTGGTTTTAAGTAAGTTAATAGAAATGTTGATTCACAAGAATTACTGATCGAAATTTCATTTGCAGTTCGTAAATAACCTCATGAAAATATGTTTATATAACACTAAAACATTTTGTAAGTTGTTTTTGTCCAAACTTCTGTTCGGCCGTCATTTTTTAAGTTGTTTTATTTTAAATCTATAAGTTTTAATTGATTTGGTTTATCAAGTATTGATAGTCAAATATATAAAAAGAGAAACAAGGTTCAGGCTCTAATCTGTACTCACCAGGTAGGCTAGACTACTTGTGACACATAGAGAGATATACTCAATGAGAATTTACGCACTCATCTTTGTTAATAGAAACCTTTCTTTTAATGACATGGATTTGCAAAGTTTACAAATTGAAAGAGAATCTTAACTAAACATCAAAATCACTTATGAACTAAGACAGACATGTTAATATTTCAATAAAAGCATTTTCTGAAATTGCATGTGAAGCTTATATACTAGGAATCTAATTGATTGTTCCAAGTTCAATCACTTACTTGTTATTAATACACATACATTATTTCTACTCACATGGTATGTCCAAATATACTAAATAATAAAAAACCTTTACTTTTAGAAAAAAAATAGAACTTCACTGTAAATGATTTCTAAATACTTTTTCTTTTAAAACGCTCCATAATTGTTTGAACGCAGAGCGTTCATAATATGTGTCCTCTCTCCTAGGAACGCGAAGTTGGAATGTGTTGGAACGGAATGCTGGACTGACCTTGCCTAAGTTGCATTGCAATTCCAAGAAATTTCTATTTTTTCTGTTCCAACTGGCTTCGGGCTCCGAGTGCTTGACACAACCGGCGCCTTTTGTCAATTTCAACCTAGGTTTTTCAATACCCTAGGGGGTATTACATTATTTCAAGGTAGGCGCTTAATTTAAATTGTTTGATTTTCGTTATTTATCTTTTTGTTTTTTAAAATATGTTTTGTCCAAAGTCTAACAATTTTTTGATTGTGAATAATACTTATTTTCTATTTCCAATGTATTAAAATAATGTATTTTAATGTATCCAATAATTTTTTCCTCATTGTTTTATTTTTATCAATGTGCGGAGTGCAGGGTCATCATCCTTAAGAGTGGTAGGGTTTAAACAATAGAATGGTGTGGGTGCTTTATGTTACAGTGACTTTTTCAAACATATAAGATCTTTCTTCTGGCAACCTTACTTTTAATTTTAGACACATGTATGCAAGGGAAAAGTTTGTAGGTAACTACTTCAGCTTAAAGTTGTGTTTTATCTCCTGTTCATGTATTAATATCATTAGATAATATTGTTAATTTAAAGTTTGGGACTATAGTTTGTATCTTAACAATCAAATTCCTGTTTATTATATCAAATTCTTTACTTATAAGAAAGAAATAAGATTGCATATGGCTACATTGATCAGTTTCGCCCTGGTACTCCTAAATATGTGTTTCATATTGGGATTTTGTGGGTTGTAAATGGTATACATAACTAGTAACTAGTAATTTCACCATGAAACAATAACTGTTTCACAACTATTTATTTTTTTAAATTGAAAAAAAAAACAACAAAAAAACTGGTCATCATCGCCTGAAAAAGAGAAGAAAAGAGTATTAAATGAGACGCCTAGTTGTCTAATACTCTAATAGGTCGCAAGAGACTAAGAGTTGGTCAAGGAACATCCAATAAGAAAGATGAAATAGAGGTCTCTAATCCATGGAGAAAATAAAGGTCCTGAAGGGATACCTCTTTACTTTCTTTTATATAATGAATATTTTAGTATACCCTCAGTGGCTCACTGTATTGAGTAAGGGGTGACAATCCTGAAATATCCTAGCTAGATCCTTTTCATGTAGTCTTGTGTTAGAGCCCTCTATCTTTCATATTTCCTATAAAATGTTTCTTTATCAACTCTTGTTCTTTTCCGACTCTGATGCTATTGTAAGGGTTGAGGTATTAATCATCGATGGGTAATGGTGGATGAAAAACCAGATCTTCTACATATTTTGACAAGAAAAAATTCAAAAATGGTTAGATTTGGAGATATTGCAGGCCACATACAAAGAACAAGGTTTTGGTCTCCCTTTTGACCCAATCCCTCATTATGACACATTTTCATTTAAATACTCGTAACATCAGGTGCCAATGAGGCCGTCCCCACCTATAGTTGTAAAATGACAAATATACCATCTATCATCTAAATCTGTTTGAAGTAATAGGACTAACCATTTTTTTTTTAAAAAGCATTTGATTTATTTTAGATCTATTATATGAAAGGATAAAAATATGTGTATGGTTCTATAGAAACATCATATTTTGAATTTTCGAAACACCTTATATATGGCACCTTACTTTTTAGTTATTTTTTGAAGATAGAGATTTATGAATTTCTACAAAATGCCATTTTTTCTCATTTTAATAATAACTACTGATCTATCTATATCTATATTTTGATTTAAGGTAACAATTTTAAAGTTTTAAAGCAAAATAACAATTATTTGAATTATTTTGTGTTAAAAGAAAATTATGGTTTTTAGGGGCCGCTGTGATTTCAACAATGAATATTTCTGTCAACCCCTTTACAGTACGCCTATCTAAAAGTTAATATTGATCGTCAAATTCTGAAGGTATGTAGTCCTGTACCTGTATTGCTGCATTCTATTAAAGTAGAACATTACAGTAATATACTCTGGATATTAGTGATTAACTGTTTTGATTGTGAGCATGGCAGAAAAGCGTAGCATTTTAGACAATACACAAATAATTTCAAATAAGAAAGTATATCTAGATGTGGAAGATAACAAATTGGTAACTCATGATCTCTTAACTTGTCCAATTATCAAGAAAGAAGTTGTAGAAAATAATGATTTAAGTACAAACGAACAATTATTAACGAACAATCCGTCTTCAGCATCTTTTGATATTTTGGATGAAGTAAGCGAACAAGAGAGTGAAGATGAACAGCAAGAAAACTCAAGTGACTATAATTCTGATATTAGTGATCTTCCAGAAGAAGAGGTCGAAGCTATGCTTGAAGCAGCATTGCCTGCAGAGTTTCAAGGAATTCGGAAGAAAATAGATAGAAAAGAAAATGGTGGAAACAAATCTGATATTGGTTCAGTAAAATCCACACAAAAAGTAGTTTTGGAGGAAATAGGACACAATCATTTTGAGTTGTTACCAGAAGGTTGGATACAAGTTATGCATGAAAGTGGTATGCCTGTGTATTTACATAAACAAAGTCGAGTCTGCTCAATGTCGAGGCCATATTATTTAGGTCCTGCAAGTAGTAAAAATCATAAAATTCCATTGAGTGCTATTCCTTGCTTGCAGTATAAACGAGCATTAGAAGTAGAGAAAAAACTTGAAGCAGAAATAAGAAAGAAAGCCGAGGAATGTCAAGGAAGAGGTGCATTTCTCATACCAACAGCAAAAGTTGAAACTGCTAAAGAGAATAAAGCAATGCAATCTTTAGAAACTACAGATCTTAGGGAATATTGTAAAAAGATATTCATTTTTAAAACAATCAATATAATTCCATTTCATTCGTGGAGAGAACGTAGAAAATATGCTAAACTTAAGAAACAAGAAAGGAAAAGAGAACGACCGACTTTATCTGATGGTACTAAATTATTAAAATTTCCTATACAGAATGCGGACGGTTCAAAAGGTGAATGGATTATTAATCCGAATGGAAAAAGCTATGTGTGTATTTTACATGAATACATTCAAAATACACTTAAAACACAACCAACATATCAATTCAAAGAGTTAGAAAATTCAGCTACACCTATTTCTGCCACAGTTTTCATCGGGGAAATAAGTTACAGTACAGCGACAGGTACTAGTAAGAAACAAGCCAAAGTTGAAGCAGCTAAGGGAGCTCTAGAAGTGTTAATTCCAGAAATGAGAGATAAAATCGAACAAGATAGATGTGTTGGAATGAGATCCGATATTGCTAAACCATCATCATTAATGTCGGATATGTCAATATTTGACGAAATTAAAATTGAAGATCCAAGAGTTGCAGAATTTTGTAGAAAAACAACAGAACCTCCGCCATATGCAATGTTAATGACTTGTTTGCAAAGAAATATTGGACTCGGCGATGTACACATAAATTATGAAATGAACTCATTGAACAAAAAGGAAATTGAATTTACAATGACAGTTGGTAAACATATGGTTAGAATTACTAGTAAAAATAAACGTGATGGTAAACAGAGAGCAGCACAAGCTATACTACAAGCTCTACATCCTAATGTTAAAACTTGGGGTTCGTTATTACGATTATATGGTAATCAATCGGTAAAGAACATGATAGAAAAGAAACAAGAAGAACAAGACATAACGACACTACAAAGTAAAGCTTCTTTAAATCAACCTAATTGTGCAATATTGACTAAACTACGAGAAGAAATGCTTAAACTTAGTGAGAAGCGTATTACTATGGAAGCTAAAGGAAAATTTGCACCACTACTAAATATCGCTCTTCCTTCTCTTTCATCTACTGATCTTGATAAAGTCAATTTGAAATAGATTTGAGTAAATCTTGTTTGGTGTTTATTAGGCTACACCCAGCTTAAATGTACATGTGTTTCTTTTCAGTTTTATTTTGTTTAGTTGTCAAAACACATAAATCTCATAATAAAACCATTATATGCTAGAAGATACACAACTCACTTGAAATTAGCACCACTTGTGGAAACTTCACCAAATGAAATAAATAAACAATGTTCCATAACATTCACTTTATTTCAAACATATTGATGTTTCAATAACTAGGTCATCATTTTCAGTTATATGTAGACATATCTTTGTGACACTGGACAACAAGAAACAAGGGTAATGATTCATTATAAGCTTAATGAAGTGTCCTAAACATTATTGTATATAAATACTGAACTTTAAACTTTTCACAAAAACTATAAAAACACTACTTCTTCAGAAACTGCCTTCAGGTGGTCAAAGGCATGCTAATTGCTTCTATTTTGGAGTAGGGGTTTGAAGGGGCCCATGCAGGTCCTACATCACTATGACCTTTATGAATTTAACGTGGAAGATGACCAGACTAGAATATATTCCATATTCTACCCACACTTCATATGAAACTTCTACGATTAGTATGTATAAAATCTTTAGGGCCATGCAGATGTCCTACTAAATCTCCGCCGAACAAACACTTCATACTCACACAGAAAATGTTTTGGAAACCTTTCCCATTAGAGCAGAACTGATAGCTATCCTGTTTTACCAATCCTATTTTTTTAAATTGATATATAACTAGCTAGTGCCTCATTAACAGACTTATCGTCCGTCTTAAGCCCTTCCTACCCACTACTAAATATTCTTTCGATATGAAAAATCGGATAAGAGTCTATCTTTACGTAGTAGAATGCATATTTGTGGGGGTTATAACTCTACTGTCACTTATTTTTTATTTAATTTCAGAATGGACCAAAATAGAAAATGTACAAAGATTGATCAAACATTACCCAAGTAGGCATGGCAATATCATGTAAAAAAACTACAATAAAGCCTAACACGCACTATATCTATTTGTTTTGAATGGTTCTCTATAACTTCTTTAATGTATCACAATAAATCACTGATTTGATTGTGTTGCCACATACCATGAAATCAATTAAGAAAATTCTTTTTTTGTCCTATAATAAGAAATGATTTTCCTGGCAGATAGACTTTCCTGATCCTAAAATTTTTGTTGTATGACCGACTTATTGATTGGTATTTTAACTCTACATATATGTATACAACCAAAGTCTCTTATATATCTGTTACAATATGATCCAAAAAACGTCACCATTTTTTCTGTATTACAACACTGAAGGTTAACATTGACATCATTTATTTTTTCTTTTGTTCTGAAATTACTTCAGGAAGAATTGAGTGAAAGATCTGGGGAAAACATGAGAAAGTATTGAAATTCTCTAGAAGTTTACACTTAATTGGCCAATTGATTTTCTCCACGTTGCATACATTGCTCTGTCTATTTTTAAATATACAGCACTATTGTCTCGTACCATCCTCACTCATTAATAAATTTCACTAAGTTGTCGATGAATATCAACAGCTTTAGAGTTTTTGGGTAACAGAAGTCTTACAATAGAGTGTACCTCACAGTGATTGCAGATTTGAAATATCAGTTGTTTACCAAGTAACAGCAAAAACTGACTTTTCTCTGCTATGGCTGTAAGAGCAAGATAGGGATGGAGTAAGATGAGGACCTCAGACAATGATGGAGCCATTTCCCTTAGCACGTCATGTGCTATAAGAGAATGGAAGTTACTTTCTGAAGAGTCCTTGTACAATTGAGATGTTCTTTTGAACATACATTGGTCCTAAAGTTTTGATTAAAATAATTGTGACTACAATGGCAATATATTTTATAAACAATATTCTTTTTAGTTTTACTTTTGTTAATAAATTATTATCACTAATATCCATGCTTGCCTCCTCCTCAAAATATTAATACATGAAATTATAATTACAGAAATTCATTTCTGTAGTATAAAAGAATAAAAACAAATTAACTGTCACCTGTCATAGCACTAGCAAATAAGGGTGGGGTAGAGCTTGCATAGGCACAATAATCTGACTTTTTCGAACGAATGTTGATTTAATAACCTAACAGTTCTTTTAAAATGATGGTTAAGAAGGTTAGGTTAGGTTTCAAATTGATATGATAGCGATAAAGTTGTACTGTATAAAATAGGTGTAGCCTAACAAATTCATATTCATTAATAAATTCACCTAAAATTATTTAGACTAAAAAAGATTTTAATTATGTAAGGTGTTTTTATGAAATGATTATTGTGTGTATTTATTTCAACATTATTACTGATTCCTTAGTAATGTAGTAGACATTTTCTGTGATATGATTTGGATTGTAATTTGTTAACAACCAGTGGTGGGTTATCAAGTGACACAAGTCAATCATTCAAAATTAACATTTAAATGGTTTTTACTTTGTCACATGTAAATAGTATAGATGTAAAGTAGAGTTTTTTGTAGAAATAATAATTTTTATGTTCTCTAATCTCAACAACATCAAAAAAGAAGTATCTTGAAACATCTGTTATCGGCAGGTTAAACAAGTTTCATCAAATTTTGTATGTAAACATATTTTGGCTATAAAGTAATTTGAGTACTAAACTTGAGACCCAAATATGGGTTCATAAAGCAATGTTTGATCAATTATTGCTATTAAAACCACAACTCTATAGAAATCTGTGTCCATTTCATCATTTTATTCACAAACCGTAA
Source organism: Aphrophora alni (assembly GCA_963513935.1). Classification (NCBI taxonomy): domain Eukaryota; kingdom Metazoa; phylum Arthropoda; class Insecta; order Hemiptera; family Aphrophoridae; genus Aphrophora; species Aphrophora alni. The sequence continues at coordinate 46,781,512 of OY740775.1, read as the reverse complement.
CTTTCTTCCACATTTTACCAAAACATGATGAATATCTCTTTAAGAAATTTTGAGATATTCAAAATTTTATTATGGCACCAATGGCTTATTTTTCCATTAACTGATATTTAACAAATATCGACCCTTAGGGCTTGAATTTAGTAAAATGTAAAAATCCTTGGTTGGAGGCAATTTAAGAAAAAAATGTTGTTTTGGTCTTAAGGCAGTGTTGGCCCTAAAATTCTGAGCTTAGTTGAATCTGTGAGAAAGTTTGTGCACTATTTACTTTAAATTAAAGTTGAATCAAAGACGCTTGATGAAATCTGACCTTTAAGAAGAGGATAGAAGTACCCATATTAATAGATTTCAGTTCAGATTAGTTTTTGATAATCAAGTCATTACATAATTTTATTCATCCTGTATTTTTTACAATGTTATTTGTAGACTAAATAGTTATAATATTTTTCATTTGTAATTTGTAGATTTGTAAGATTTTGTTATTAAATTGTTATGTTGTTGTTGTTCAATAAACCTTTATATATCTCTTTTATTCATTTCTTTTTAGTATGAACTTGCAGGTCAAGAAGGCTCAGTATTGTCGGTTTTACAGTTCAGTATGTAAAGAAGAGTTGCATTAGAGTATAATTTCTTGTTTAAATTTTTCCTGGAGTCGTTTAGAAATTTACAATAAAGCAGCGGTTTAGTAATTTCCTCCTCTTACAAACAACACTCAGTGCAGAGTCAGCGATGTTAAAATGTTGGGTTAAAACATGATGTACAATCTATCTTGTGTTAGGGATAAGAAGTTAGATTTAAATAACAAAATTACTATGAAGATTGCTCACCATTATCAGTTGAACCTACTGGAGATAATTTCATGGCCTTTCCAGATTCCTTCCCTTATGAAGATAGAATTCCTTGCTATGCCTGTTTTCTCTCGGGAAGCCTATCTAGTCCTAGATTGGATGATTATTTTCGGATTCAAAACTCCTTGAAGTTGAGAAGCATCCTTTTCCTCCTGATGCCTGCCAACAATCCCTCTTATACCAAAATCGGTGTCTTGGAAGTTTCAAACCTACCGCCTTCTATATTGCATCAGTGTATGTGTGCGAGTTAATTTGATGAGATGAAATAATTTTTATTAATTATTACTTGAAATTCTATGAACTCAAATACCTTAAATTAAAAAGTAAATAATCAAATAACTTCTTAGAAAATAAAATACTACCAACTAAATTACGTGTTTGGAATTCATACAAGTGCAATGACTTTATCTCAATGAAATTCCCATTGTCCAGTCACGTGCTAGTTTCTTTTATGGGCAGTTCCTTCTATAGGGAAATCTGAATATTATTGTTATATCGGCTATTTTACGACATTTCTGATGTTTAATTTGGAGTCCTACTGAATTGTTTATACATCTTATAGATTTTTGTAGACAACCTTTTAAATGTTAAATATTCCATTTAATACAATAATAGCATTTCTTAATTTAGTTAACCTTCTTTTCCACTAATGTCCATCCTTGGCAAATATGTTCCAAGATCGGTATTGGACAAGTAGAGTGGCAAAAACATCATTGGCAATGATAGTCAAATATTGAAGGCTAGTTGAAAATATTGACAAAGTACAGTCCAGCCTCAATGACAAGTCAAACCTGTAGACTACCTTCCCTGTTTTCCATTCGGTCTGGCCACACATTAGCCTATCTTCGCCAGATGTGTATATTGTCTTGTTCATGATTTACGTCTGCGATTGTTCTCAATAATTCAGTTAAGTCTATTATTTAATTCAATCATCAATTTATATAAATTCAATTAATTTTTTAATTAGTAATTCTACAACCGTTATAACATACTTAAACAACCCTTGTGCCATTCGGTCACAGCTTACATCAGTGAAACATAAAAATCGCTCCCGGCAGTTTCCTTCATTGTCAACAAACGTTTAATTGTTGATAACTGACTTTATTTGTTGTCTCATTAAGTAATATTGCAACAAATCTTGTATTTGAAATTTTATCTGTTGTTGCACTTGCTACAGCATCAATTAGATCATTTTGAATTGTTGGTGATGTTCCTCTAAATACTGTGGCTGTATTTAAATGGTTGGATATTGTTAAATCATAAGATGATATAAATTCCAAAAGTTCTATGTACATGCCCTTATTTATTGAGTCTTCAATCTCATTATAGCGCCTGAATGCACATTTTTGTTTTGCAAGAAATGTTACTACTATATATGAATTAGACTTCTTAAAATAAATATATTTTCTTTTACTTTCTCATTATATTGAATGTCTGTAATCTTTTGCTATAAATTCATAGAATCATTTCATAAAATCAATTCTAAGAGAGCCAAAAGTCAGTAATATACTGAATTCCTGAATATGACTAAGAGATTTTTGAATTTTGTCACAAGCAGTTACCAATCATTCAAATGATTAAATCCCGTCTTGTTCCATAGGCCAAAATCAGTGGAAAAGAGCAAATATGCCCAGCAAAACAATTTATTCGACACACTCGAACCAGTTAACCAGGGATAATTGATACAGTTCCTTTCATTAAAACATTTCATTAAGTATAAAGTCTGTTTTTTTCCTTTGTGTTCACTTTTAAGTTGTGCCAGAGACGGCTGCGGTCTACCTGTCTACTATTTCCACTTTATCTTTGTATGGAAGCTGAGTAAATGAAATATTTTCTAATAAATCAATAACTATATCACTCATTTAAATTTATTACATATTTTTTTGATCCAAATGCAAAGACAATAACGACTAAGAGATTTTAACAATCAATAGATGAAACTAAGAAAGTGATATAGAAATTTTTCACACATTGGAACATATTTTGAGATGTAATATTATAATGTTTATTTACTTTTCAACCCTTTAAAACCTCCCTTTACAATAAAATTGAAAAAAAAAAATTGTTATTTGTGAAATTTTCAATTTATTTCCACAAATAAATCTTTATAATCTGTCTTATGAATTAAAAATAACAATTCAATTATAATCTCCTATAATTAAAAATAAAAAGTAATATAAAATAAGATAAAGAGAGAAATCAAAATGTCATTAACATTTCATAAAATATATATATATATATATATATATATATATATATATATATATATATATATATATAAATTTATGAATCATCAGCAAAACTCTCATCACTGGCAACCTCGTTGTCTTCATCATCAATTGGAGGACAATTTTGATAATTGTCACTGGAGCACGGTCTACATGTAGAATTAAAATAAAGCCCAACCTTTCTGCATCCACTAGTAGCGCTGCATCTTTTTTTTGCAGTAGCAAAATATCATTTGTAGTAATTCTTCTGGTACTGGAATTTTCCGAATTTTAATCGGGATTAAGGAGCAATGCATATTTATACATCCCTAGTCAGTTGGACATATATTTTTGTTTCCAAGCCACAACTGGAATTTAATATTTTATAACGAATTTTTCATCATACTTGTGTAGAAAACTCGACCTTTCTCAGCTTTAAAGTCGAGCGAAAATTACTAATTTCAGACTAATCAGAGAAAAGTAGAGAAACAGCTGATTTTACAATCCCTAAGGATTGACAAATTTAATTTCTGTTTTAACCTATCTGCTTTATGATAGTGACTTTTACAAAAAAACTAATTTGAGTACTTTAAAAAAAATCATATGTTTTCTTCAAAAAATCACAGTTTTTAAACATTAAAAGGTTCGATAAAAGTTGCTGGCGGAAAATTAGTCCAAGTCAACCAGGAATAATTCACCTCCTATTGTCCCTATGGAAATAAAATTTAAAAAATAAATTTTTTGTTGATTAATAAACCTTCATATCTATTCATTATGATTTTTTCGCTAAAATGCACAGTTTTTGAGTTATTTGTAAAAAAAAACGTTGAAAAACATTTAATTTTTGGCTGAAAAATCAACATTTTAAATCACGAATAACTCTAAAAGTATTGATTTTCCTATATTTTTAGTTAGAATATTTCAGTAGAAAATTATGTTCATTAATTAAGAATTGATTTATTACACACAATTCAGCCTGATGATACACTTCCTGTTGCTATGACACAATCCAAGACTCTCTATTTCAATCAGACAAAACAAATGCAGTAGGGCCCCAATCGGTGTTTGAACACTGGAAACCACATAAGGTGTGTGAGATTGATAAAAACAGGTTAGTTTGGACTAAAATAAGAATTTATTATTGTGCATTAATATGTTTAGTAGGTACTAGTATTTAATCTATAATTGTTTAGAGATATTGACTTTGATTTCTTTTGTAATAATCTTCTTAAAAGAAACATTATTATTTCTTATTTATTATTATTATTTAAATATTTTATTCGAATATACAATTATGTTGTGAAATTTAAAAGACAAAATCTGACAGAATAATACATTCACTGTGATGCTAGATTAGATAGACTTGTTATGAATAATCTGCCTGTCCAACTCTATTGAGTTAGAAAACTGTAGAGTAGCCAACATCGAAACAGAAGTTCTATGCTAAGAAAGAAGGGGATTCAATGGGTTTGGTTTCCTTAACAAATGGGATATGGAGTATTATTGACAAGACTTCCTTTTCTTCCTGAATAAGGTAGTCGAAAGCAGTCTGGAAGAACTCTTGTGCGAGTTGACATAAAGTGTTAGTCGATAAGTCGCCAGTGGCCTTTATTACAAAAAGAATATTTTGGTAAGAAGTGAAGGTACTAGAAAATAATAGTACATAGTAAAGTTTGAGATAAAAACAATTTTTAGAAAGATGAACTTAAAATATGTGGTGGAAATCACATTTAAAAAGTTAACTTATTCATTAATAATAAACAATAATTTTTATAGACATCACAGTCTTCTTTATATTGTAATGTTTTATTTTAAGTAATAAGTTTTTTCTTTTTCATATAAAAAATAATCAACAAATTGTTCGTTATGAAAATGAGAGGCAAAAGATAAAATAATGTGACAATATTTAAGAGATATCCTTACAATCCTTGGTATAAAGCAATCCTCTGGTATAAAGCTGGTGGAAGGACAAACTACACTGACCCTTTTCATCTTCTAAAAAGTAAAATAGTATGTAAAAATGATAGTTAGAATAACTGTTTCAGTGAAAATAACAAAATATCTTTAGTAACACCATATTACTACTTGTGAGTACTTAACAAATATTAATGATGATATTATGAGAACACTAAACTTGTTTAAATATTGATATTCAGTAAGGTGATATAACTCCTGTTGATATTCCACAATCGCAATAGTGTTGCCCTTCCACCATTCAATAAGACAAATTAAAAAAAAAAAAAAAAAAAAAAAAATGGGTGCGTAGAGATACGCGCGTTAGAAGTGAATACTTATTTAAACCCTGTTTTTACCATATTAGCTTATTGATTATCTCGAGGTTAAGTAATATATACAGTAGAACGTCGATAATTCGAAGGTCAATAATCCGGATTCGTCTCTAGCAAGAAATAAAATTGCGTACCTTTTTTATAACTCAAATATGTAGTGTCTGATGTTTTTACTGTACGTTGTACACATGTTGCTGTAAATAAAATACGATACAGTGCTTGAAAAACATGTTTTTAATTTATAGACCTTATACTCTACCTACCAATAATAGAAAATAATACAATTTTAAAAACTTTTTTCCTCAAATAGTGCGTGCTGGCAGTTTTTTAATGTAATTTCGATAATTTGATAATCCGCTTGGGGTCCGGTCCCAATTAATCCGGATTATCGACCTTCTACTGTATTTTGAAATGTAAATAATTATATTTGTAATTTTGTAGTTTTATTTTTATTTGTAAACAATACAGTAATAATATTTAAATAGGGAAAAATCAAATTTAATTTTAAAAAATTTTTAAAATAATTTTGTGTGAACCTATATTTTTAAAAATTATAAAGTAAAATATAAAAATGCGTTTCAATAGGGGAAAGTGGTATATGCGTAATACACCATGTCAATTGTGATTGAACATTACAAATAATACACTCTCACTGAAAAATGCAATTTATCAAATAATTGAATTTTAGTTCTTAAAATTTTAACAATGCACTTTTCAAAATAGCAAATTTTAATTCATTAAAACAATTAATAATCTTTGTTGTCAAGACGAATGGTATTTATAAATATAACAAACAATAGTTATTAACTCTGCAATGTGTATTTGTTCAAACATCAAATGAAATTCATATTTAAACTTTATTAAAAATTAATTTACCAAATAACCTAACTCACCAAATGCATAACAGCAAACCAATATGTCCTCTACGTAAGTTTCAGTTGAATTAAATTTTACATAGAAAAATAATCAGCTGTTTTATTAAATCCTTCTTTTTCATTGATGTATATTATGATTCAAAATTGTATTAATATATATTTTTATAGGTCTCATGGCATAAAATTACTGGGACTGATTTTTAAATTAGTATTCTTTCATATAATTTGGCAAAAGAAAAAGCACATGAAAATAGATTTTTTTTTCCAAGGACAGCTTTACAAACCCTCTACAATTCCCCTTTTGTAGGGCATCTTGATCTCATGTTGGAAATATGAGTATTGTCAATATATTATATTAGATTTATTTCTTGTGATGCAAATTTCTTGTTCATCATCTTGACCGGCCTCTAGTTTAGCAATTTTAGTTATTTGAAATGACCCCAAATACAAAATTATGATTGTATGAATTCATTACTCACATAATCAAATTCTTTACTTCCTACTTCTTATCAAAATTCATTAATTTTCATTGTTTTCATTATTTTTTGTTACAGTATACACCCTGTACATGATTACTACGACAAACAAAGTGTTAACTGTAATATATTGTATTAGTGTTTAAGAACAAAAAATTCAACGAGGAATAATTGAAATGGAAAATAAAAACACCACAAGAAGTCATTAATTATTAATTATTTCAAACTTTACGAAATATAATATAACGTAAAATATCACTATGTGAACTTCACTATTTAACAACAAATTCTTAATATGTCAATTCACATTGAAATCTTTCACTAAAACTTTTAAGAAACAACGGTATCGTTTCTTCAACTACGACAATTTTTCCTAATTCTTGTGACAAAGAAGTTACACCTTTCCCTTCAATACCGCATGGCACAATATGAGAAAACCAATCAAGATCTGTGTTACAATTTAATGCTAAACCATGAGTAGTAACAAATCTACTTCCATGTATACCAATGGCACATAGTTTTTTATCCCTCACCCAAACTCCAGTATGTGGCGATCTTTCTGCTTCAATTCCGTACAATTTACACAAATCTATGACAGTTTGTTCAATCTGTCCAACATACCATCGTACACTGGGTTGAAAAAATTTTAAATTTAATATTGGATATACAACTAACTGACCTAAACCGTGAAATGTTATCAAACCTCCTCGATTAGTTTTATAAAATTCTGCACCTAAATTTCTTAAATTATTTTCATCTTTTATCGTGTAGTCTTTAGTTCTTATACCGATTGTATAAACTGGCGGATCATGTTCGACTAATAAAATAGTTCCCTTCTGGGGATTATTTTCCTCGATTGATTTTTTAATTTGATTAGCCGTTTGATTTTGTACTTCTAAAGCACGGCTATAACTCATACGACCGAGGTTACGAATAAATATATTTTGAGACATTTTTAAAGTACCTGGAACTTATGTCGATGATTATTCTCAATTAGTGTTTGAAATCTTGATAGACTAGAAGAAACTCCTGGAAACATAAAAAAAAAAAAAAAATATTATTAATACATAGCTATTTGATTAGCATGTTATTTAACCCATTGGGGAAGGAGTTAATCGGCATGCCATTGGACCTTCGGTCAGCAATTAATTTTAATGAATTTGTAGATATTTGGTAAGAGTCTTATTAAAACAAAACTGTAAGAGATATCCAAATAAATCTTTTACTATAATGTTTGTTATGAAATGTACTACCTAAAACAGCAAATGGTATATATATATATATATATACATACAATTTTGTTGTAATGATAAATAATAAAAATAAATAAAATTTACAAAAAATCAATTTTTGAAAGTAAACTTTATTTATAATTATGAGAATTATAAAAGATTAAAAAGTACATTTCCTTCGTATAGTATCATTAATTCCCTACACAAAAATGTTTGCAGGGTATTTTTAAATTAAAAAATAACATTTATATAAAATATTATATAAAAGCTTACCAAGGTTGATTTTGGTCCAACTTGTTTACTGAAACAACGAAAGGAGACACATCTGACAGTAACCAACTCAAATGACATTCTAGAGGGGAAAAAAACAATGTTGCCAACTCAAAAAACGAAATATTCTCATGAGAATATAATTTATTCGTGAGAAATAAGAGCCCTTCTTTATTATACAACGTGAGAAATGACTTATGTGAGAAATCCAGAAATATTTGTTTCTCTCTTTTTCAAGGGGAACTGAAATTTCCCATAGCCATGACATTTATTAGAATCATGAAGGATTGTGTAGTATGTGAAGTAAATTAAATGACCATTGAGAGGAATTCAGAAATATTTTTCCTCCCTATTCACAAAGGGAAGTAGAATCAACTATGACATTTTTTGGAATTGTATGTGAAGAACTATTTAGCGTGAAATGTTGGACCTTTCGTTTCTGTCCTCTCCTCAAATAACAATTTACATGTTTGATAAATGTGTTTTACTTATGGATTGTGAAATAATGGACCTTCATTATAACAGGTATCGACACCCCTCCTCCCAATTAGTTCATTAAAGCGAGGATTAGTTATATATAGGGAAATCATTCTGCCTATTTGCAAATTTCAAATATGTTTTGGTATTATTATTTTTTACTCATAAAATGAAAGAACAGCGTGATTTGTGTATAAATTGTCAGGATGTATATGGTTTTTGTCGTCAATACCAAAACCAAGCGTAGACCTTGTATTTCAGAGGATCGATTTAAGGGTTGTGATATTCCTCAAAAGTCTTCCTATTGCCACTTCCAGAACTGGAAGACTGTATCATGTTAGTTTGTTTTGTGTTTGGTTTTTACTTAAATGTAGTGTATTTTGCATTTTGGTACGTAAAATAGTGTCAGATTCAATTAAACTAAGAACTTCCTTTCTTACCTGCAAGTGTGTTAGAAAATATTTTAAAGCAATCCTTTGGTTTGTATTCATTTATGATGAATAATATTCTTAATAAAACCAGGCTTCACATTCTTAAAAAAAAAAACAGGCTTAGGTCTCTTTTGAAGATTGTAAAATTAAAATCTCTGGCTGTTCTAATAGTTGTGTTTTAAAAATTTATTTATTCTGCCAAGACACAATACCAAAGAGCTAAGAAAACAATAAACAACTTCTTTTCAATGTAAACACATAACATAATAAAAAAACAGGGAATATAAATTCATACTTGGAAATAAGCAGTGTGCTAATATAACTTCAAAAATTAAAAAAAGGAAAATATGGTTAAAACCTCACTTTATCAGAATTTCTTTTAGCAGAATTAGTTACCCCAAAGGACAACCATTATTGTCATCAGACAGTGTGGCAGCTGTAATCAGATATTTTAAACAGAGAAATATTTTTAAAGAATATAAATTTGCAAAACACACACACACACATATATATATATAGTTTTTTCTGTAGCATACAACTAATTCATATGTTTTTAAATTTGTTAAACATAGATAAAGAATAGATTTTGTTTGACAAAATATTGAACCATATAAAGTATGCAACCTTTTAACTGTTACTACCACCCCCCCCTTTAATCTTCTGATATACTCATTTTGAACACTTCTTGTATTCCACCCCACCAAAGAAAAATATTCTCAAAACCTTATATTAACCTATATGGTTTAAAAGACTTCTTAGTGGTATATGACAAAACATGGTGAATATTAATTTTATTAAGTAGAAAATTTAATAGGCTTACCCGAGCAACACAATTATTTATAAACCAATAATATTTGGCACACAATATGTTTTAGATTAAAATGCAGAGAATCATTCAACTTATCCATGAGATTGTAATTCTTGTAAAGATTTGTCTGTAATGACACAATGCATCAGCTTTTATGCCTGAAAATTAAAACACTATTAATTCCTTTTATGTTTGGATAAATAATAAAATGTATGTAAAACTACTACAACTTCAAACTAAATTAAAGTTATATTTACAGAGAAAACATCATAAATTTGAATAATCCTTTATAAATTTATTTTTACACATGTATTTAAATTAAATACACAATACAAACAGACAAAACATTAGTATAATAATTAGCCAGCCATTGTTGACATTATTAAAACAGCATCTCCTCCACAAGGTACAATGATTTAACTTTAATTAATAAAAAAAAAAAAAAATTAGTTTTATTATCGATATTAACAATTATTGTATGTATATATAGGCCTAATGTCTCAAAATTCAAATAACAAAATCAACTTAGAATATTGTTTACAAGTTATATTAATCAATAGTTTATTTTTTATAATTGAGTTCAATTATGCACATTATTTGTTCATATTTCATAAAATCAATTATTCAGTCTACATATACACTACGATCATTATTGAAGTTCATTCATCACTATATATATAAGAAACTTAATTTTATTAATTTTTTTATAATTGCACTACTATATCTCGGGGTTTCGGGTTAGTTTGGCTTTTTCCAATTTTTAATAGAAACACATAAAAAATTATTCATACGTTAACAAACTAGACTAAGTCCCAAATTTCTTAGGTAAGTGAAATTGCAATATGAAAAGGAACAAATGTAGTAGTGTATTAGTGAATATGTCTATAATGTCAGGAGTTTGAAATTGGAATTCAATTGTCTTTATCGAATATAAATGTTATTTACTATTTAATTACCTTGTTTGAGGTGTTACCGTCGAACAATCCTTAATTGTAGTTTACACTATCTTATATGACGTGTTTCGACTATTTGTCAGTCATTTTCAAATATAAAAAACACATATAAACACTTAACAACACATATTAATTTACATTTAAAAACACGATTAAACATACATATACGGTCAACGCGCGTCGTCCGTATATGTATGTTTTTAAATGTGAATTAATATGTGTTGTTAAGTGTTTATATGTGTTTTTTATATTTGAAAATGACTGACAAATAGTCGAAACGCGTCATATAAGATAGTGTAAACTCCAATTAAAGATTGTTCGACGGTAACACCTCAAACAAGGTAATTAAATAGTAATTATTATTAACAATCCAGTTGGGCTATAAGCAAACATAATGGAATAAATGTTATATTTATCAAGACTAACTCCTCTTATGATGTAGAAAGTCTTCCTGATTCAGACTCGTCTTTCTCAACTATACATAGATAGAATATGAAAATGGATTGATCTCACCAATAAGTTTTCAAATTTTCATTCAGTTTTCTTTTGAATTTCGCAGAAGGTAGAATAAAGCAAACTATGTAACTAAACCGCACGGTTTAAATATTCTTATGGTTTTAATCTGGGATACTGGATGAGAAGATTAGTTGGCTAGATTTAATTCAACTATCTTTTATTTTAACTAACATGAAGAAAAATATATCTCATCTGGTCCAGTTAAAAATTCCAACAATCATCAATTAGCAATAGCAGTCCCAAGCTTTGAGTTGTCCGCCTTCTGAATGATGTTTTTTTTTGTGTGTGTTTGTATTTGTATACCATAGTGTAATATTCGTCATAATTTAATATTAGTTATTCTTTTGTGTTTTTTAACTATTTAATTTTGAATAATATCACTCTAGGACACTAAATAAATTAAATTCTACTCATAAATAAACAAATAACTCCTTTAGTATATTGAAATATTACTATCTAATTTACATATTTTAATTAATACAAATTAAATTAAGTTGCTTTAGTAAAGGAAGTAATTGATGTAAAACCCGACATTAGAGCACAAGCAATTTCTTGTGGTAACGGTAGCCATACGAAAGTCATCCCTTCACCTTTCATAGTGATTATAGATTTTTTTTGTTAAAAACTGAATTAAATTTATCAGAAACAATTAATAAAATGGTTTCCATCAAATATATTGATGAAAAAGTGAGGATTTGATTTCTTTTAAAGATCTCTCTCTACAATGCTGCAGACTTTAGCTTAAAAATTGCCATTTATTGTCTTCTTCTAAAGTTTGAAAACAGGAATCCCTACATACCGAAGATGGCTGTAAAAATTTAGGAAATTGCTATCACTGAAGGGAAGCACAAGGGAAAAAATTCCAGATATTGTACAATAAAGTACAAGGGAAAAGTTTCCAGATATTGCACAATAAAGTATAAGGGATGGGCTTACCGATATTGGTACAATAAAGTAAGTATTGACTAGTATCGATTATTTATCAGAATAATTGTGCATGTGTAATGCAACTTTCATCAAGAATTTACTTTGCCGTTTAATTTCTATTTAATGACAAAATTTCTATTATGCATAGGCCTATGCAATAAGTCTGATCAATAATCGATACCGGTTGATATTTATTGTGCATTATTCAGCATCTTATCATCTGTTATTACTTCAATGCCAGGAATTTCCTAAGCTTTATATAACCTAAGTGTATAAGTACTAGGTACATTTCATTATCAATTTTAACTGTTAAAAGTAAACTGCTTTCAAATATTCTATTTTCCTCCTTCAAAGTAATTAGGCCTAAATATAATATATTTCAAAAAAATTTCTAGTTATTCTCATGATTAAATAATTATATCTGAACCGCCACCTTTTATTATTTTTTTAAAACTTGAACATTCTATAGATTCAATAGTTTCTCATGTAGTTATCCAGTTATTTTTATTTTAACACTTTTTCAAAATAAATAGAACTTACACCATCTTCTAGATATAAAGAAGCTGATTCATTATTACAGATATCTTCTGTTTTCTTCTTAGCGTACAACATACTGTACTTCAGGTTTTGAATCATCTCTGCCATCTGCTAACAACGAATAGCAATTAAATATAAATTTGATTTTTTAACTAGAAAATCTAAACAGAGACTTCAGTAGGATACTTGTAATTTTAGATCTCCATAGTAAAAAATTGTTGCAGAGTATAAGAAGAAATAAAAGTAAAACAGTACAACAGCCCAACATATCAGTTAGGAGCACAATTACGTTATGGAAACTTCAATTACCTATTTTAAGAAAACACAATTTTCCACATTCAACACTTTATTTGTTCAATAGGGCCTACAAGTCAATATTTCAATAACTAAGTCACAATCTTTTGTTTTCCAAGTGATTATTATGGAAAATTGAGTGTTCTTTCATTTAGTTATGTAGGCCTATTAGATTAGTAAGAATTAAAAGAAACAAAATAACCTAACCTTTCCAAATATTTTTTGTATACTGTATTAATGGTACGTGGTGTAAAGAATCGCTCCTGTATTTGGTAAATGATAAATATATGCCTCCTATGATATTGTAGATTAGTAAAGTGTTTACTATACTCTTGTTAATGATCAGAGACCAGTTTAATATTATTTGGCTGTGAATTTTCCATTTCACATATGAACTATAATTAGTGAGAAGAAAATTAAGGGTTCTTTATTATGTATAATCTATTATAATACATACATGACTGTCATGATTATAAGATTACATAATACATTTGTGTGATTATTACTTATATTAAAATAAAATGAATGAGGTTAAATAAATATGTAATATTATTATACATATAAATATTATTGGTCATGTCAAATTCCAGACCGTGTGAGGTTCCCATATTAGCGTGTCGTGGGACCTGTAGTTCCTTTAGTAGGTCTCGAAGAGTGATGTAAGATTCAACAAGTGATCACACATTGACTGACTTGACGGATGTAGTTATTGAGTAACATAAGTTGGATTTAGTATTTTTATATTTCTTATTCTACTAAAAATAATGTATTTTGTGACTTGAAAAGTGTCTTCTGACACAGATGTCGTTGTTTGGAAATAAACTAATTAGTTAACACGTCATAACCTAACAACAGCTAGATTACCTTGTTTTCAATGTGTTATTTGACAGTGAAGAAATGCATTTTGGGACTTGAAAAGAGTCGTCTGACAAAAAATATGAACTGATTGTTTCAATACAAAGTAAATAGTTAACGATTTCATAATTTTTAATAATAAAATCTAATGAAAATGTACAATAGATATTTACCCCTAAACCAATGTATAGGCTATATATAATCAAAAGTAATTTATTAGTTTAGGAGGAATATGGTTTCTTTCTATATTTAAGGCAAGCCTCAATGCATAGGTACCGGGAAATTATGCATTGAAGTTTGCCTTAAAATTTCAGACACTTAGCCAGACATAATAAAACAAAAATAAGGGATCATACATTCACTAACTTGATTTTGTCATAAATATTAATAGCCTATATCTCATTTTTTACTAAACAAATGTATTGTGGTACTTCAAAAATGTCTGGCAACACCTAATATGATCTCATTTTTTCAAAATAAGGTATGTACTAAACAATATCAACGATTTTCTTCTAGGCAAGCTTTAATGCATAATTACCTTAAATGTCCTAATATACTTTAGTCTTACAAAATTTAAAGGTTATGTTACATATATCAATTATTCCCGTTTTTAAAATAAAATAATTCAGGAACATAAATTACCTATATAAAAATATTAATAACATAAGTTACTTTTAGAAAATAAAGAATTCATTTCATACGTAATTTTAAGCATAAGACATCTTCAAATTGACTGTACTGTAATATTATATCCAATCATAGTTGAATTTGAATTGAATATTGCATATTATACGTCCTACATCCAATCATTTCTATAGATATGTTATATCAGATATAAATTGGTCTCTTGCATCATGACGGCATGATCATCAGCTGTAACTTCGATTCACTACAGAATGAGACGAATGAGTGTCCCGGCCGGAGTGAGTGGTCTTAGTGTAAGCGCCATCCGTTAGAGTGGCTGTGGTAACTTTGATATACTTTACATTACAATAATTAATTATTGTAATTATCATATTTTACCGATTGCTGTATTATGACTTTTGGTCAGGAACTGGGGCATTTCGGGTTCTTTCAAAGTTTATTCCTTAGATGGTGAAAACGGGTTCTTTTTCATTACCACTAAAATAATATTTGTCTACGTTTTTAAAGTTATGAATTTTGGTTTCTTGTGATTTGACGGTGAATAAATATTTAAGGTTTTTGTTTTTGAATATCATTAATGATAGTTTGTTAAATATTAGAGAATATTAATTTTAAATACACTGGAGTCAGCTTGATGAATATTTATTCATTCGTTACTTACGTATTAACGCCACCGCAGAAACTTTGCGCATATATATATATTCACCAATATTTGCTTACTTTGCGATATAATTATATATCATGACAGGTTTGGCCGGTAGCTATATATATACACACATAAACACCTGGCCAAACCGTATATATATATATATATATATATATGCGCAAAGTTGCTGCGGTGGCGTTAATACGTAAGTACCATTCTTTCTTATAGAAAGAGTAAAAGGTTAACCTATCTTCTAAGTTTATTTTTAAAATGTATATTATACTTGTGTGTATTCATATTTTTGTTTCATAGAAATAATTGGTTTGGTTAAATGTTATTATGGTGTAATGGATACTACCAATATTGAAAGTAGATAGACTTCTCTAGTAGGTAGACACTGATAGTTAACCCTTTGCGCTCGAAAGGCCATTACCAGTGGCCACACCCGACTCGTAGACACCTTGTATTATTTCCCGTGAGCTTAGTCCTCTCAGGTTGCATGGCCACCGTGAGTGGCCGCTCGTTCGTCGGCTGTTACACGGCTGCCATTTTGACCGGACGGCATCACTAGCTCGGAATTGTTTTGTTGAATTCACTTGACATCTAAGTAATTATTTCACATCTCTCTGAGCATCATTTTCGTCTTCGGATATGTGTCCATCACTTTCAATATAACTTTGTTCATCACGTATTTCATCAATAAGCAATGCCTCGTACTCTTCACCAACATAAGAGTCAATGTCACTTTCATGAACTGAGCCACTTTCACCACAATCTAACTCAACATCTCTTTCGAACTCATTTCTAATTTCATCTGAATTTAAATTATCCATTTTCGTAACTTTATAATATTAAAATTATCAACAATTTATCACGCCAATAACAACGACTAGCACAGCACTGAGAGAAAATATAGAGGTTATATTATGGAATTCAACACAGTTGTTATAAAAGGAGATAAAGAAATCATGCATTGTTCATATAGTTCAAGAGTTTCCCTACAGATTCCAGCACTTTCCACAGAAAATAATATAATTTTGAGAATACAAAAAAGCTATTCATAGATACGTAATGCTATGTCCACTCACGGTGGCCATGCGAGTGTTCGCAAGATTTTGTGTTGGCCATTCTGAGTGGCCATACGAGCTGGGCGGACCAAGACTGCGAAAACAATTCCAAGCTGATATAGAAAATGGCGTGGCCACTCCCAGTGGCCATACAACTCCAGAGGAACTTTTTTAAAGACCCTATTCGAGCACAAAGGGTTAAGTTGAGAGTTGGTCAGTTCCAAATGAGTCTTGTCCACTTTTTGCAAATTTTTGGCAAATCAAGAAAAACATTAAAAATAATAATAAATGGAATTCTTTTACAAAATTTGAAATTTTATTTTCAAATAATGTTATCTGTATTCTTTTAAAAATGTTTGAGACTCTACCTATCATAAAAACTTAGTTATTAACAAAAATCATGAGGACAAAACTTTATTTGGAACAACTGATCATGGACAAAACTTGCTATGGAAACTATAGGAGTGTATTGAAATAATCTACAGCAGTTTATAGAATGAGTAACGTAAATTATTTTTAATATGCAATTGTGATAAGTAGTATGAATACAAGAAAAATACAGACAGAAAAATTACAATTTATTTTATTTTTAATATAGATCAAATCAGTAGGATATAGTTGATCACTAGAGAGTAAGGAAACTAATATAATTAATGTAATATTTAATATTTACAGAGTTAGTAATGTGTATTTATAAATGTACTTACAAAACTAAACCTGAATAACAATCTATGGTACTCCTTTCACAGTGTTTCTTATACTATGTACTCCCATTTTAAATACCTTTACTCATGCATCCAGTGGTACTACAACCATCTAATGAGTAAGATGTAGTTAATCACTAGAGAGTAAGGAAACTAATATAATTAATGTAATATTTACATTTACAGAGTTAGTAATGTGTATTTATAAATGTACATATAAAATCAAATCTGTGCTACTCCTTTCACACTGTTTCTTATACTGTATAATTACATACCTTTACACATTACCCGCCACATTACATACCTTTACTCACGCATCCAGTGGTACTACAACCATCAAATCAGTAAGATGTAGTTAATCACTATAGACTATATATTAGAAACTAATATAATTAATGTAATATTTATAAAGTTAGTAATATGTAGTATTAAATATACATATAAAATCAAAACCTGAATAACAATCTGTGGAAGGTATTCATTTCTCACGGTTTCTTATACCATGTACCCCCATATTTCATACGTTTACTTATATATCCAGTGGTACTACAAACATCAAATCGGTAAGATGTAGTTAATCACTTCTGACAAAGTACAAGTGTTTATTACACAAAATGGTCTGCCCCATTTTGAAATACAGCTTTAGATTTTTCTAGGTTAATTTTTTTAATTCCATACTTTACCATATTACTTGAAATTGGTATTGCCTATTCATTTTTTGTAGTAATGATTTTTTTGGAATGGTGCCAGAAGGATGATTCACTTGTATATAAGATTTTAATTTTAACATTTTCTGTAAATGAAATCTCTGGTTTAATTTCCATTTGCATATGAAAAAGTGTACCCAAAAAAAGCCTTGAGCATCAGAAAGGAGATCTGCAATATATTTACAATTGTTGTTGAAAAGTCCATTTGATATACCGGTATACTGTGTGTCCCATGAAGAGTACATATTTTTGATTAATTGTTTATTCCTTAACCGATTGTTTTGAAACTTTACATATTTTATAACAAAGTTACCAAAAATGTTGTGTCTTTCACTGAAAATTTCAACACTGGTGTTTGTATTAATTCTGCAAAAAGTTTCTAATAATATTTTCATAAAATTCCTCAGTAATCCACTTTATCAAATTCTCCTCTTTTTTACCACGTTTTTATTAGTTCAGTGTCTGTCTGTCCTGGTGGAACTTTGCAATCGAGTTTAAACTAACTTCCCGATAAGCTAGATACCGTACCTGAAATTTTGAACATAGGTCAGAATTGATGACAATACAATATTCAGTTAGTTTCTTGTCTCTACATTTGTTTAAACAATAGTTAAAACACCTTGCAATGAAGATGCCATGATGGAGATGGAAAGAATGCGTCAAATACGACCTTCATCACCATAAGTTTGTGATATATTTAAAATTTGTAATGGAGAAGGATCTGACGTTGTATTGTTTTAATTCATGTACATGAAAAAAATAAAATAAATTTTGTTTACTTCTTTAGTTTGATTTTCTGAGTTACTAATAGAACTATTGGTAATAAGAGGTAATATTTTGAATTTCAGACATTTGCAGTTAAACAGAATGTGAAATGCATTGGGAATTTGCTATAATATGTCCCTGTCAGAGTCTCATCAATATATACAAAACCGATTGAAATCTTTCATCCTGACATAAGACTAAAAAACAAAAAATAATAAATCAAATAAAAAAAAGTTTTTAAAACGGACTAAAAAGTATAAAATTCGTCCTGAGATATTCCTCAATACTCTCTTGTGGTCTTTCATAGCCAAAGTATTGATGGCCTGTACAGCCAGCCTCCTGAATATTCCACAAAAGAGCTCGGGTCCTATGAATTTTGCCGTTGTGTTGGTCAACGTATTCGGATACTCATTCCTCCAACTATCCGCATCTGTAACAAAGTGCAACATTATTGACACTCTCCCTAAGCTGTGATGTGATTGTGAAACAATCTCAGACCAAATTTAACCTAAATTCGTTACAATCTAGAGCTTTTAAAGTTACTTGACTGTATGCATACTCATACATACATCCTTATCCTTGTAACCAAGTCTCAAATTTTCTTGGTCACACGTCATTAAGGCTGTAATTTCTGATTAAAACACTGTTGGATACATTCCCATCACCAAGACAAGTTCCTGCCCAGTGCTATCCCCTTGGATCCCACCTTCTGTTCTACCATCTGTAAACCACTCTAGATTGGACATGGTAGGTGCTTCCTTTGTTCTAACCACTCCTAGCAGTCTGACATTATCAATAAGAATGGTTTGGTGAAGGAATTACTTAAATAACACTGAATAGTAAATACTACAAAATGAAACATTTAACTTGTGGCATAGTATTAACTGACTGTGGTATAAATCATTTGCAGTAACAATGGTTTTAGTATAAACAAAGCAGGGGAAATAAATAGCTTCTTTAGTCACTTTGATAGAGTTCTGCATATTATGTTACTCTTGTGGAGTAATTATTGCCAGGGGTAAATTGGTTGTCAAAGCGTTCCTGTACCCTATTTCAGTTTACTAGTTGTCACAATAGTGAGTTTAGAAACAAATTAATTCAATTAAATGTCAATCACATTTTATTACCAGTATATAAATGCAAGAAATTATTCTCAAAATGTGATCATGAAAACATGGTTTCTGGCCTTGTAGGAATGTTAATTTTATTTGTAGATCCATAGGCTCTTACCCAGTATGGTAAATTTGTTTAAAATAGTTGTTACACAGCATTTCTGAACCCTTATAATTGTGTATATCACTACTTTACTCACGTCGGTTAGGTTCTAATATATTTTGTAAATGTGTCTATATGAAAAGGTCTCCATTCGCTTCGTTTCTGTCCTGACAGGCCTCGAAGCTTTACATAATATGCGAAGGACATGTTAATAATAACATCCTTATTTATAATACTATTGATTCATACAAACTCTCTGATACAATCTGATATCCTAATATAAAATTCCCATAGTCTTTAATCCAATATAAATCAATATTGCAACATTAACTTCCATTATTTCAATCAATACTATTTAACTTAGTATAACTTGTTAAGATGACTTAATTATTTGTTCCCAAAACAATATAACTCAAAGCAAACTAAGTATTATTGCAAAAAGGCAAAAAACACTCTACTATTTATATTCAAAACACCCAGAATAAATTACACATTTTGGTTTGCTCATCTTTTTGTTGGCCGGTCTTCCTGTAGCCGGTCTCGTATAGCGGCTAGACCCCGTCGGACCCTTCAATATTTTTTACATTGATTTTAGGTCAGTTCAAGCCTTTAAAGTTTACTTTTCTCTGTATTGAGCATATTGCTTGCAGGTCAGCTATTGCATCACTTTTAAGCCTTTTCACAACGATGCTCTACTTTCTGTGTTTTGTCTTGGGACTTAGAATAAAAACTAAATTTTCATAATACCATAATTCATAACAGAAGTCCTCTCTACTACTTAACTGCCACACAAAAATATACAATGGAAAAAACGAAATACAATAAAAATTGTTTTGTAAAGACTTTGTTTGGAGGGTGAATATAATCGTCAGTCGCTAACGATCATTGTAGGCTCTAAATAGTCCCACGACTGGAGGGTGAATATAATCGTCAGTCGCTAACGATCATCGTAGGCTCTAAATAGTCCCACGACTGGAGGGTGAATATAATCGTCAGTCGCTAACGATCATCGTAGGCTCTAAATAGTCCTACAACTGGAGGGTAAATATAACCGTCAGTCGCTAACGATCATCGTAGGCTCTAAATAGTCCCACGACTGGAGGGTGAATATAATCGTCTGTCGCTAACGATCATCGTAGGCTCTAAATAGTCCTACAACTGGAGGGTAAATATAACCGTCAGTCGCTAACGATCATCGTAGGCTCTAAATAGTCCTACAACTGGAGGGTAAATATAACCGTCAGTCGCTAACGATCATCGTAGGCTCTAAATAGTCCCACGACTGGAGGGTGAATATAATCGTACAATCATCGTAGGCTCTAAATAGTCCCACGACTGGAGGGTGAATATAATCGTACAATCATCGTAGGCTCTAAATAGTCCTACAACTGGAGGGTGAATATAACCGTCAGTCGCTAACGATCATCGTAGGCCGTGAATAGTCTCACGACTGGAGGGTAAATATAACCGTCAGTCGCTAACGATCATCGTAGGCTCTAAATAGTCGCACGACTGGAGGGTGAATATAATCGTCAGTCGCTAACGATCATCGTAGGCCGTGAATAGTCCCACGACTGGAGGGTGAATATAATCGTCAGTCGCTAACGATCATCGTAGGCTCTAAATAGTCCCACGACTGGAGGGTGAATATAATCGTCAGTCGCTAACGATCATCGTAGGCTCTAAATAGTCCCACGCTTGGAGGGTGAATATAATCGTACAATCATCGTAGGCTCTAAATAGTCCCACGACTGGAGGGTGAATATAATCGTACAATCATCGTAGGCTCTAAATAGTCCTACAACTGGAGGGTGAATATAACCGTCAGTCGCTAACGATCATCGTAGGCCGTGAATAGTCTCACGACTGGAGGGTAAATATAACCGTCAGTCGCTAACGATCATCGTAGGCCGTGAATAGTCCCACGACGGAGGGTGAATATAACCGTCAGTCGCTAACGATCATCGTAGGCCGTGAATAGTCTCACGACTGGAGGGTAAATATAACCGTCAGTCGCTAACGATCATCGTAGGCCGTGAATAGTCCACGACGGAGGGTGAATATAACCGTCAGTCGCTAACGATCATCGTAGGCCGTGAATAGTCTCACGACTGGAGGGTAAATATAACCGTCAGTCGATAACGATCATCGTAGGCCGTGAATAGTCCCACGACGGAGGGTGAATATAACCGTCAGTCGCTAACGATCATCGTAGGCCGTGAATAGTCTCACGACTGGAGGGTAAATATAACCGTCAGTCGCTAACGATCATCGTAGGCCGTGAATAGTCCCACGACGGAGGGTGAATATAACCGTCAGTCGCTAACGATCATCGTAGGCCGTGAATAGTCTCACGACTGGAGGGTGAATATAACCGTCTGTCGCTAACGATCATCGTAGGCCGTGAATAGTCCCACGACTGGAGGGCGAATATAATCGCCAGTCGCTAACGATCATCGTAGGCTCTGAATAGTCCCACGACTGGAGGGTGAATATAACCGTCAGTCGCTAACGATCATCGTAGGCCGTGAATAGTCCCACGACTGGAGGGTGAATATAATCGCCAGTCGCTAACGATCATCGTAGGCCGTGAATAGTCCCACGACTGGAGGGTGAATATAACCGTCAGTCGCTAACGATCATCGTAGGCCGTGAATAGTCCCACGACTGGAGGGCGAATATAATCGCCAGTCGCTAACGATCATCGTAGGCTCTGAATAGTCCCACGACTGGAGGGTGAATATAACCGTCAGTCGCTAACGATCATCGTAGGCCGTGAATAGTCTCACGACTGGAGGGTGAATATAACCGTCAGTCGCTAACGATCATCGTAGGCTCTGAATAGTCCCACGACTGGAGGGCGAATATAACCGTCAGTCGCTAACGATCATCGTAGGCCGTGAATAGTCCCACGACTGGAGGGTGAATATAACCGTCAGTCGCTAACGATCATCGTAGGCCGTGAATAGTCCCACGACTGGAGGGTGAATATAACCGTCAGTCGCTAACGATCATCGTAGGCTCTGAATAGTCCCACGACTGGAGGGTGAATATAACCGTCAGTCGCTAACGATCATCGTAGGCCGTGAATAGTCCCACGACTGGAGGGTGAATATAACCGTCAGTCGCTAACGATCATCGTAGGCCGTGAATAGTCCCACGACTGGAGGGTGAATATAACCGTCAGTCGCTAACGATCATCGTAGGCTCTGAATAGTCCCACGACTGGAGGGTGAATATAACCGTCTGTCGCTAACGACCATCGTAGGCTCTGAATAGTCCCACGACTGGAGGGTGAATATAACCGTCAGTCGCTAACGACCATCGTAGGCTCTGAATAGTCCCACGACTGGAGGGTGAATATAACCGTCTGTCGCTAACGACCATCGTAGGCTCTGAATAGTCCCACGACTGGAGGGTGAATATAACCGTCTGTCGCTAACGACCATCGTAGGCTCTGAATAGTCCCACGACTGGAGGGTGAATATAACCGTCAGTCGCTAACGACCATCGTAGGCTCTGAATAGTCCCACGACTGGAGGGTGAATATAACCGTCAGTCGCTAACGATCATCGTAGGCTCTGAATAGTCCCACGACTGGAGGGTGAATATAACCGTCAGTCGCTAACGATCATCGTAGGCCGTGAATAGTCCCACGACTGGAGGGTGAATATAACCGTCAGTCGCTAACGACCATCGTAGGCCGTGAATAGTCCCACGACTGGAGGGTGAATATAACCGTCAGTCGCTAACGATCATCGTAGGCTCTGAATAGTCCCACGACTGGAGGGTGAATATAACCGTCAGTCGCTAACGATCATCGTAGGCCGTGAATAGTCCCACGACTGGAGGGTGAATATAACCGTCAGTCGCTAACGATCATCGTAGGCTCTGAATAGTCCCATGACTGGAGGGTGAATATAACCGTCAGTCGCTAACGATCATCGTAGGCTCTGAATAGTCCCACGACTGGAGGGTGAATATAACCGTCAGTCGCTAACGATCATCGTAGGCTCTGAATAGTCCCACGACTGGAGGGTGAATATAACCGTCTGTCGCTAACGACCATCGTAGGCTCTGAATAGTCCCACGACTGGAGGGTGAATATAACCGTCAGTCGCTAACGACCATCGTAGGCTCTGAATAGTCCCACGACTGGAGGGTGAATATAACCGTCAGTCGCTA
The DNA here is from genome assembly GCA_963513935.1 of Aphrophora alni. Lineage (NCBI taxonomy): Eukaryota > Metazoa > Arthropoda > Insecta > Hemiptera > Aphrophoridae > Aphrophora > Aphrophora alni. Next base: position 46,757,587 of record OY740775.1, on the reverse strand, counting down.
ACGATCATCGTAGGCCGTGAATAGTCCCACGACTGGAGGGTGAATATAACCGTCAGTCGCTAACGATCATCGTAGGCTCTGAATAGTCCCATGACTGGAGGGTGAATATAACCGTCAGTCGCTAACGATCATCGTAGGCTCTGAATAGTCCCACGACTGGAGGGTGAATATAACCGTCAGTCGCTAACGATCATCGTAGGCCGTGAATAGTCTCACGACTGGAGGGTAAATATAACCGTCAGTCGCTAACGATCATCGTAGGCCGTGAATAGTCCCACGACGGAGGGTGAATATAACCGTCAGTCGCTAACGATCATCGTAGGCCGTGAATAGTCTCACGACTGGAGGGTAAATATAACCGTCAGTCGATAACGATCATCGTAGGCCGTGAATAGTCCCACGACGGAGGGTGAATATAACCGTCAGTCGCTAACGATCATCGTAGGCCGTGAATAGTCTCACGACTGGAGGGTAAATATAACCGTCAGTCGCTAACGATCATCGTAGGCCGTGAATAGTCCCACGACGGAGGGTGAATATAACCGTCAGTCGCTAACGATCATCGTAGGCCGTGAATAGTCTCACGACTGGAGGGTGAATATAACCGTCTGTCGCTAACGATCATCGTAGGCCGTGAATAGTCCCACGACTGGAGGGCGAATATAATCGCCAGTCGCTAACGATCATCGTAGGCTCTGAATAGTCCCACGACTGGAGGGTGAATATAACCGTCAGTCGCTAACGATCATCGTAGGCCGTGAATAGTCCCACGACTGGAGGGTGAATATAATCGCCAGTCGCTAACGATCATCGTAGGCCGTGAATAGTCCCACGACTGGAGGGTGAATATAACCGTCAGTCGCTAACGATCATCGTAGGCCGTGAATAGTCCCACGACTGGAGGGCGAATATAATCGCCAGTCGCTAACGATCATCGTAGGCTCTGAATAGTCCCACGACTGGAGGGTGAATATAACCGTCAGTCGCTAACGATCATCGTAGGCCGTGAATAGTCTCACGACTGGAGGGTGAATATAACCGTCAGTCGCTAACGATCATCGTAGGCTCTGAATAGTCCCACGACTGGAGGGCGAATATAACCGTCAGTCGCTAACGATCATCGTAGGCCGTGAATAGTCCCACGACTGGAGGGTGAATATAACCGTCAGTCGCTAACGATCATCGTAGGCCGTGAATAGTCCCACGACTGGAGGGTGAATATAACCGTCAGTCGCTAACGATCATCGTAGGCTCTGAATAGTCCCACGACTGGAGGGTGAATATAACCGTCAGTCGCTAACGATCATCGTAGGCCGTGAATAGTCCCACGACTGGAGGGTGAATATAACCGTCAGTCGCTAACGATCATCGTAGGCCGTGAATAGTCCCACGACTGGAGGGTGAATATAACCGTCAGTCGCTAACGATCATCGTAGGCTCTGAATAGTCCCACGACTGGAGGGTGAATATAACCGTCTGTCGCTAACGACCATCGTAGGCTCTGAATAGTCCCACGACTGGAGGGTGAATATAACCGTCAGTCGCTAACGACCATCGTAGGCTCTGAATAGTCCCACGACTGGAGGGTGAATATAACCGTCTGTCGCTAACGACCATCGTAGGCTCTGAATAGTCCCACGACTGGAGGGTGAATATAACCGTCTGTCGCTAACGACCATCGTAGGCTCTGAATAGTCCCACGACTGGAGGGTGAATATAACCGTCAGTCGCTAACGACCATCGTAGGCTCTGAATAGTCCCACGACTGGAGGGTGAATATAACCGTCAGTCGCTAACGATCATCGTAGGCTCTGAATAGTCCCACGACTGGAGGGTGAATATAACCGTCAGTCGCTAACGATCATCGTAGGCCGTGAATAGTCCCACGACTGGAGGGTGAATATAACCGTCAGTCGCTAACGACCATCGTAGGCCGTGAATAGTCCCACGACTGGAGGGTGAATATAACCGTCAGTCGCTAACGATCATCGTAGGCTCTGAATAGTCCCACGACTGGAGGGTGAATATAACCGTCAGTCGCTAACGATCATCGTAGGCCGTGAATAGTCCCACGACTGGAGGGTGAATATAACCGTCAGTCGCTAACGATCATCGTAGGCTCTGAATAGTCCCATGACTGGAGGGTGAATATAACCGTCAGTCGCTAACGATCATCGTAGGCTCTGAATAGTCCCACGACTGGAGGGTGAATATAACCGTCAGTCGCTAACGATCATCGTAGGCTCTGAATAGTCCCACGACTGGAGGGTGAATATAACCGTCTGTCGCTAACGACCATCGTAGGCTCTGAATAGTCCCACGACTGGAGGGTGAATATAACCGTCAGTCGCTAACGACCATCGTAGGCTCTGAATAGTCCCACGACTGGAGGGTGAATATAACCGTCAGTCGCTAACGATCATCGTAGGCCGTGAATAGTCCCACGACTGGAGGGTGAATATAACCGTCAGTCGCTAACGATCATCGTAGGCTCTGAATAGTCCCATGACTGGAGGGTGAATATAACCGTCAGTCGCTAACGATCATCGTAGGCTCTGAATAGTCCCACGACTGGAGGGTGAATATAACCGTCAGTCGCTAACGATCATCGTAGGCTCTGAATAGTCCCACGACTGGAGGGTGAATATAACCGTCTGTCGCTAACGACCATCGTAGGCTCTGAATAGTCCCACGACTGGAGGGTGAATATAACCGTCAGTCGCTAACGACCATCGTAGGCTCTGAATAGTCCCACGACTGGAGGGTGAATATAACCGTCTGTCGCTAACGACCATCGTAGGCTCTGAATAGTCCCACGACTGGAGGGTGAATATAACCGTCTGTCGCTAACGACCATCGTAGGCTCTGAATAGTCCCACGACTGGAGGGTGAATATAACCGTCAGTCGCTAACGACCATCGTAGGCTCTGAATAGTCCCACGACTGGAGGGTGAATATAACCGTCAGTCGCTAACGATCATCGTAGGCTCTGAATAGTCCCACGACTGGAGGGTGAATATAACCGTCAGTCGCTAACGATCATCGTAGGCCGTGAATAGTCCCACGAATGGAGGGTGAATATAACCGTCAGTCGCTAACGATCATCGTAGGCTCTGAATAGTCCCATGACTGGAGGGTGAATATAACCGTCAGTCGCTAACGATCATCGTAGGCTCTGAATAGTCCCACGACTGGAGGGTGAATATAACCGTCAGTCGCTAACGATCATCGTAGGCCGTGAATAGTCCCACGACTGGAGGGTGAATATAACCGTCAGTCGCTAACGATCATCGTAGGCCGTGAATAGTCCCATGACTGGAGGGTGAATATAACCGTCAGTCGCTAACGATCATCGTAGGCTCTGAATAGTCCCATGACTGGAGGGTGAATATAACCGTCAGTCGCTAACGACCATCGTAGGCTCTGAATAGTCCCACGACTGGAGGGTGAATATAACCGTTAGTCGCTAACGATCATCGTAGGCCGTGAATAGTCCCACGACTGGAGGGTGAATATAACCGTCAGTCGCTAACGATCATCGTAGGCTCTGAATAGTCCCACGACTGGAGGGTGAATATAACCGTCAGTCGCTAACGATCATCGTAGGCTCTGAATAGTCCCACGACTGGAGGGTGAATATAACCGTCAGTCGCTAACGATCATCGTAGGCCGTGAATAGTCCCACGACTGGAGGGTGAATATAATCGCCAGTCGCTAACGATCATTTGAATGGAAATGAATAACATCACGGGTCACAAGTATTCAGATTAACAGAATGTTATCATTGTGGAGGAATTTGTTTATCTTCCCTCGTCTGTGCAGTTCTCACGTTCCGAATTCAAGGACCAACGAGAAAAGACGACGTCTGGGTGGTAGTTCCAGACAATTAAAAAAACCAAACGAGTTTTTGCTTGTTTATATTTTCTCCCCGGTATTTTAGTTTTGTTTTTTGTTAATCCACTAACGAAGTACGTGCTATCCAAACAAATGTTTAAATAAGTTGAAATGTTAGAAACTTTCTCTGAGAAAGTTATTACTTCTAATTTTTTTGTTAATATTTATTTTGTTATTACTTCTAATTTGGTCAGTCCTTATTGTGTGTTAATAAACCCACAAAGCAAAACCCACTTTAACATTACGCCATAGAGTTGCCGATGACGGTTGAATAATCGGAATTAGTGAGTGAAAAAGTTTGTGCATGTTTTCGCGCAATTTGTTTTGATTTATGTTGATCATATATTAAGGGCATTTTCCTTCACCTATTAAAAAAAAAATTAATATAACCTTTATAACGGATTTAGTTCCAGAGATGATTTTATAGACTCATTTTTATCAAGTAAACTCAAACGGATATTTGTCAACTAAATACGGTTTATAACGGATTTAGTTCCAGAGATGATTTTATAGACACATTTTTATCAAGTAAACTCAAACGGATATTTGTCAACTAAATACGGTTTTTAATTAAAGAGTATGTGAGAAAGTAAATAAAAGGTTTCGCGTGATTTTCACTCCTTATCCATGACAGAGAACAACGATGGTGCATTAGATTAGATAAACCCTTAAAGTATTGGCCGAGTAGTTAACCTTCGCACGTTACCTGGAACGCATCAATAAAGATTTATATAGGGCGTTGTGCTATCCCTGGCACTCTTGAAACCAAATTATCTACAGAAATAGTTTTTTATAAAGTTTAACAAAAAACATGATTTTAAAGACAGCAGAAGTTGGCAGAACTGCGAGGAATTACACATTTCGTAGTTAGAGATTACATAATGTTCTGTAAAAATTAATCATCCACGTTTTAATTTTTCCTTTTGTTGTTTAAAGACGAAAACCATTTCGGTCGTCATCGCCTTATAATAAAGAAGTTTATGGAGGCCATCATAATACTTACCCAGCTCTATCATATAACGTAATACGGCATATATGCTCAAAATCTAATGCTCAAAAATTGATATCTAGAGCTTAAGTACATTTCTTTGGTTTTAGTAGAAGTTTAATATTTTATGATTTTTTATAAATTTTTTAAATAGATTTCAATCATTTATGGGATTATTATTTCATTACTTGTACTGTAGTGTTTCTTTAGTGCTTTGGGTTTAGTTTTCGTCATTTTGTATATATTTCCCTTTTTTATTGTCCATAATTGCTACGTTTGGTTGGAATTTCATAAGCTGACTGCTCATCTGCTATCTGTTTTAGATTTTCGTGTTCTATCATGAATTCTCTACATTTTGACAATTTTTCTTCAATTCGGCGTAACGTCCTTTTGCCTCGTTCGATGTTCATCTGTGTAGCCTTGTTTTGAAGATCCTCTTCCGTTGGTTTTTCATATAACTTAAGACTTTTCTATCTTGAGTTATGGCGTTTTGAAGTTTACAACTGTTTTCCTTTTCCACATTTCTCATTTTTTTATTATATGAAAATATTTCTTCTGGATTTCTGTTCCTCTTGGTCCAAAAGTGAAATAACTTATTTCCTGTTCTTCCTGCTCTCTTCTTTCTCGGGTTATGTAACTTTCTTCCCTATTCGGATTTTATCCTTCATTTTTAGTAGTTGTTAATTATTAATTTGTATGTTCTTTTAGTTATTATTATTAGGTTCTTATTTGTTTATTTGATGGTTTAATTTACTTTTTTTTAAAAAATAGTTTTTTTAGAATTCTTGTTTTTTGTGATTTTAAATGGTTATAAGTTTATTTATTTATTTGTCTAATCAGAATTATTTAGTGTTCCCCCCCCTCTTTCAACTCCCGTCGGTTTTGTCTCTTCCAATGAGGTCATTTACGCTTTTGTCTTGTTCGGATTTGTTCTCCTTCGTGTCACTTCAGGCGTGGAGGGATTCTGTTTGTCTCTTTCTATCCCTATCTTTTTACTGCTGCATGGGGTTTCGTAGAAACACATAATGCCCCTTTCTGCACATAACGGTATTCGGACTTTTTACCTGAAAATTTACATAGTCTCGTTCAAAATCGTTCTTGAAAGTTTCATTTCTGTCTAATCTAATTTACATTTTCCTTCGGTTTTCCTCATATTCTTTGACTTTTTCTGACTTCTTATTTTTGGTATCTTACTTAAAATGTATCATTATGATTTCTTCTTTTATATCTATTTCTAAGAATTTATGTTTCATACTAATTTTAGCTTTTAATTCGTATAAGATGTTATACCCTATAATGCTAATATTTGTTAATTTTTGTACGATAAAAATATTACTTCTACTATTTTGCCGTTGAAGTTAACTGATGTAATTACTTGTTTATAAACTTTCTGTCGCCATTGTTTTATAGCCGTAATTACTTCTACCTTTACTTCTAGCCGCAAATATTTGTATCCTTTAATTATTAATTTGTTGTAATACTCCGCCTGGATAAAGTAGCACTGAGCTCCTGTGTCTAACGTTACCATTTATCTCAGTATTGTTAAATTTCGTGTTTTATTACTTCTTTAATTCTTAAACCGCTGACATTTTTTCCGCGGTTCCAAATTTCATTCTCTTCTCTGGTTTTGGTAGATTTATCTTCTTACCATTCGGGACCTTATGAAGAATTATTTGGACTGGGGTTGGGATGTTTGGTTTTGAAGGACCAGTGTTTGGGTTTTGTTGACTTGAACGATTTCCCACGAAACCAACTTGTTCCTTGCGAAGCTGTGTTTTTAGGTAATGTTAAATACCACCTTGAAATAGTAATTATATACAATTTATTAATTTGTTTAGTAATACAACATTTGTTATTATATGGAAAATAACGTTTTAAGTTATAGATTTACCAACCCTAAGCATCTGTCATAATACGTTTAGAATAAGCTATATGTAGCCTCTCATTAAAATAAAGTTTACGCTTAAAATAGTTTTATTAGACTACCATCTGAAACAAAGATAAGGATTGATAAAATCCTAAACTTGTTTTCTAAAGAAAGTCAAAACAACAGTTAACCAGTTGATGTAAATATCATCTACGATTCAAATCAACTAATAAAGCTTTATACGTATAAAAAAAAAGTAGAACATATGGTTCTGACTGTGATTGCTTTCCAGGAATTCAGATAATTATTTCTATGAAATACATCAAAGGATTTATCGAGGTTATGTTTTTATTTTGCACAAATACATATTCGTGGGAATATAACCATCTATTTGAGATTCGCTAACAAAATAAATTTGTTATATTAAAATACGTTTATAATAATCCTTTAATCAAGTATTTCTTACCCTAATTATTCTACAGTAGTATCGGATGAATCCCCCTATCAACAGGTAAAGAAAAAAAAACTGAATTACAAACATACAATACTACACATACATTGCGTGTTTGTAATTGTGTTTTTATTTTCCTTATGATGGGTGATTCACCGGAAACTGCATTAAAGTTAAGGGAAGAAATTTCTAAACTATAGAATTATTAGATATATTTAATATACTGAAATTAAATTTTCAATAAGCAGTGGACTAGGTACCACAGTAGAATTAAAATTAAAATGGTTTGTATAATATATGTCTGGCGTCTGTTGTTACAGCCAAAAAGTGACAGATTTTTGTGAAATTAAGTATTTGGACATATTTTGGAGTTTGAAATTTTGTTTTTATACTTCAAAATTTAGGGGTAGTTGCTAAAGAAAAAAGTACAAAATTACGATTTTCTCAAAAACGGCTATGACAATTTTGATCAAATTCTGTTGAAGTGTTCTCTAAGATCTAAATAAAACATTTCGGTCACCATTTCTTAAAAAATTCTGATACGTGATTTATTGATAAAAATATGGTATAGGCTATAATATTTAAATTATCAAAATTGGCACTACCAATTGTTCACATATTTTAGTCATATGTGAAGATTAATGACCCAAACCAATTTTCATAAACACAAGTAAAGAAGTTTTACGGTTTAAAATTATTTCTAAATTGATCGCTGTCACTAAAAGTCGAGGTCGTGTTTAAAGCACAAGTGAAGCAAGTTTAATAATTTATTTAACTTTTTGAAAGACTGTTTTCATGGTTCATTTTCACTTTACAATTGATATCTAATGAACTGACATTTTTGGTGACGATTAGTTTTGTTACGTTTTTATTTGGTTTGGGGATGGTTCGGTGGCAAGTTTGTGTAGTGTGCACCTTAATATAACATAGATTTCCACTAAGTAATATTTAAAGATAATTTCCATTATGCAATTAACAACATTAACGCATGATGATTTTATGTAAAACAGATTTAAATAACACCTAGATTAGTTTTTGATTTTCGTTTGAACAGTTGTGTTCACTAGTTCAGTACTACAGTACTTAACACAAATTGTATTTTTATTCAGGACTAAACACTTTAAAGAACTGGGCGACATATACTATGTAACATTTAACCACGATGTTTACACAGTTGAGATATTTTTTTTTTTAAGCTGTACAAACAGATTGCACACACTATTTCAATCATCCATCCTCAAATCTGATCGTTACCAAAAACGGTTACTTTTGATAACTGACAGTCAAAAAGTAAAAATATACGATGGACTCTAACTTTGAATAAAAAAAAAATTGAAATAAAGACCTAACCTTACATCTCATGTGAGATAATCTCGGCCTCAGAGATGTCGTGTTACAATCGAGTTTTTAATGACGATAGACAACGTTAAATTTGTTTTCAAATATTCTTTAATAGTAATACGTTATTACTTGGGAGTATTCATAACGGTTTGAGTTATCAATCTCCACAACTCATTAAAATCTGAACGAAATCGGAAGAGACGATTTATGCGTTAAACAGTCCTATTGATTGTTTTTTGGAGATTTGACTACCAATTCGTTTGACTGTTTAGAGGCTACATTGAGTAAAATTTGATTAATATCGTTAAAGCCGATTTTTAGTCAATCATAAATTTCTGTTTTTATCTTATTACAGTTTCAACTAACTTTACAGTTTCAAAAAAAAAAAGAAAATATTTACCGAAAAGTGGCTTCTTATAAATTTTTATAAAACTCACTCCACGTGTTTTATTGCACATACGAAATTCTCCAGACAGACGTAAAACTGGTTTTATTTGTAAAAAAACTCAACAACGATCTTTTCATCCATAACATAATTTTCTGCCTACTTCGTTATAGCAAACGTAAGGGAACTGTAATTGCAGTTTACATTGAATGTTTAATTAATGCCTTCCCTGGTGATTACGCCAGGTTGATCCTGGCTTAGGTCTCTAATCGCCAATATCCGGTTGACGAGACAGGAAATTACACTTTACACATTAACTCAAGAATAACTCACAGTGTATAATTAATTAAAGATGTCACGTGCTTTGTGACGTAAATTCTACGTTGCTTGGAATTTATAAAGTCTTCTTTTGTTTTACTTTATTGTTTTCTTGTTGTTTAAGAGGAGGCTTCACTAGCCGGCCGGTGCCGTCTGCCGTTCATAAGATTAATGCAATAGAATAATACCCATAAATTCCTTGTTTTTAAAGATATAAATATAAATGAGGTATCAATAGAAAGGTATTGTACAGCTGAATGTGTTTTGTTGAACCAAATTTAAAATATCCTTTTCTGTTTTACATGAAAACCAAAACAACATTTTTTTTACTTTAGCAATTTTTTAAGAAAGTACCTTTAAAGATACGAAGGATTTTTCTCGCAGTTAACATAAAGCAGTTTGTTCTCTTCAATAAAAAAAAAAAAAAAAAAAAAAAATCAACGAAATCAGATGAAGAATGAAGGAAAAATATGGGTATCAACGAGAGTACTGTATTGCATTAGTCTTATGGGCGGTAGGGCATTTTTGTTATATGGAACCTCCTCTTAAGGACGAAAAATATTTCGGTAATCATCACATTATAAAAAAAGTTCGAGAAGGACGTAAAGTGAAGACTCATTGCCCTTGAATACTTTAATAGTGTCAGGATCTGAGGAGAACAAAAGTTGGACAACAGAGACTTGATAGGAAAGATGTAAGAGAGGGATTTAAACCCAAGAGGAGAAGAAAAAAAGGGTAAGATCCAGTTAGAGAAACTCAAGATTGCCACTACTGTATTTTCTCAAAATCGGCTTTAATGGTTTTGATTAAATTTTACTTAAGTGTAGCTTCAAAATCTATCGGTCGCCTTCGCTTCAACGATTCGTGAGTTATAATAAAAAATATCAAAATTTTAGATATGCCCAGAAGGCTGCTATAAAATATTTAATTTCTCAAAATCAGCTGCACTTATTTTGTTCAATTTTAGGTAAATGTTTAATTAATGTCACAAACGTGTGAAAAATCACTGCTAAAAAAATATTACGGTTCAGCAATAATTGGAAAAAAATGAACTTTGACCGCTGTCATTAAAATTGGATTTTAATCGAATTCGATTTACATTGAGGACGATTTTATGGTACAAGTGAAGCTGGTTTTGATTTTTTTTTCAAGTGAACCACTTCGTCCATGTTCAATTTTCACTTTTAAACTGACATTAATTTTTGTGACCATTAATTATTCTGAACTGTTTTTATTTGGATTGAGAATCAGTGATTGAGAAAGCTTGTCCAATATTTTTCACCAATAATTTGGTTTAGGCTTAACTTTTATACGTTTAAAAAATAAAAAAAAAAAATAACACAATTTAATTAAGTCATGTACCGTGTGTAATACAGTGGGAAATTTATGCTTTTTTAGATAACTTATAGCCAAACCTCCATAAAATACACATATCTTGAAATTTATCAAAGCTTAGGTATTTGAATTATTCATTTTATAAATTAAAGAAAATTATTTCTTTTTTTACCCGTAAAAATATCTAATTATTTGAGATGAGATTGAACAATTAATGAGACAAAATGTAATTTGTTGCAATTGAAATATATAAGTTCACATGATTCTCTTTTCTTATATCAGAATTGAATTCATCACTTTGATTGAGTAGTTAAAGTATCATATTAACTACATATTAAAATAACAAGCTGCTGAAAGAATTGGCTTAATTAAGTATAATTTAAATGGATTAAAAACCAACATTTCCCTTATATAAATGGGTGTTTTAAGAAGGATATACTTTACAAATTAAAAACATCTTGAAATTCTTTAGTTAACTTACATAAATTAAGTGCCATTTTATTATTTATTTCTTGTTGACGATAAACCTAATCTAACCTAATCTACCCTACCCTAACCTAACCTAACGTAATCTAACCTAACCTAAACTCATCAAAGTGCATGAGATGCGAGACTAACTCTAAGCTAAGGTTTCCAAGATCACGCCAGCGTGAGCTGTCCGGCGTGATGTCCGTTGGCGGTAATTCCGTTCAGCGGATGTCCGTTCAAGCTCGGCGTGAGAGTGGTTTGCAAGAAAATGGCTTTCCCTGTTATTTTACTTGGGAAATTATCTAGTTGTCAGTTTGTACCAGCATGGACGTCGTTACTGTTGCTCTGCTACTGGAAGAAGAAGAGGAGGAAGAATGTATGTTACTGGAAGGTTTTGTTAGAGAGGATCCCCACATGATGTTTTAAAAAAGGCAAGATGAGGGTTGCTCCAGGATTTTAATTTCGCGATACTTGATGGACAACGAGAGAAAATTTCGTGAATATTTTAGAGTCAGTATAGAACTGTTTTAAACTATTCTTACGTTTATTGATGACGATATTTCTAAAGAGGCTTGCAATCGTGTCAATACTCCTATTTCATCAACAGAAAAGCTGTGTATCACTCCAAGGCAGAGGTGTCAAACTCAATTTTGCAGAGGGCCATATATTAAATTTAGATTGTGTAGGCGGGCCAGATTCAAAAAAAAAAATGTACTGAATTATTATAACATTATATTTATTTAATGTATAATATATGGTTGTTAAAAATCATATCAAAGTTATAAAGGAGGGTAATTATTTTGAGCTCGAGGATCCAGATACCTGACTTCTTTTGTTTTTGACAAGCTCATTGATGTCAGGTACATATTCATTGTAATTATTTTAAGAATTGATTGGAGATGTTCATTCGTAAGTCTTGTGCGATGTTTGTTCTTATTTATTTTCATGACGGAAAACATCTGCTCACATAAATACCAAACATGCACAGAATGCGTGCTGCATGCTTTTTTAATTCCGGGTAGTTTTCCAAACTCTTGAAATATTGTGTATAAAATGTAAGAGCGTTAACCTTCTTTAAATTTTTCTTTCAAAATACTGTCCGATTGAAGATCTATCAACTCCATATGCAAATGAACTGGTGCCTGTGAAGTTTCAAAATCGAATGGATTGTTGAAAATTGGGAATTCCATTTCATTCATTTTGTGGAAGTCTTCAAAACGATTGTTGAATTCCGTGTTCAGATTTTTCAGAAGTTGAGAATGTTGATCCAATTTTTTTCGGTTCACTGTGCCAAATGATTTTAAATGAGGGAAATGATCCAAAGTTTGATTTTTTACCTGATTTTCCCACAGCCTCAAATTTGTTTCAAAGGATTGAATACAAGAATACATTTGAGTGACAATCAGATTTTTACCCTGTAACTTTACATTCAGATCAGTCAAGTGTTTATTCATTTCTACCAAAAAGGCAAAATCAACCCACCAGTCAATGTCATAATCAATTGGGTTGCCTTTTACTAACATGAAAGCTTGAATAGGGTCACGTAATGCAAAATAATCTTTCTAAAACTACTCCTCTGACTGAGCCAACAAACTTCGGTGAAATAAGGGACATTATTTTCGTATAATAAAATAATATTCTTATTTGCAACGTATAGTAAAAATATTATCCTGTAAATACGATGAGAACTTTGAAGCACTATGGGGCGAAGAATAATAAGGAATACCTATTCATAGTTACTATACATTATAAATAGACATAATCATAACCTTTTAATACGAACTGTGTATCAACAGAAACTTATTTAAAATATATAACAATTTCTATCCTATTATAGTCATGTTACTTAAATACAAACTCCACCATCTAGGTAAAGTGATTCAGCAATTTTCTTCCATACATTGTGTTTCACCATGGTATCTTTGTAGTTCTTCCGGTTCATATCATACAGGACCAGATTACAACTTAATAAATCAATAAGTTTTTCGTCCAGTTCTAATGAAAATACTTTTGACTCCATTAATAAAATAAATAAACTTTACACAAACTAACGAAATTAACACAATTTAATCAAATTATTGGTATTTATCATTCAAAATATTCACGTTCATCACAGTGTCCTACACCTGTCCGCTCTGCGTGGCACGCCGAATTTGACTGGCGATCAAGTTGAGCGTGCCACGCTGAGGACTCACGCCGGACAGATGGCGGGAAATCACTTGTCCAGCGTGTCCTCACCCGCTTGAAAACCGCGCCCATGCAGAAGCACGGCTTCAAATTGAATTCGATTACGTCATCACGTTTGTCCACTCACGCTGTCCGTCCGGCGTGTTCTTGGAAACCTTGGCTTAAAGTAAGTCTAAATACAAACGTGTTCTGAAAAAAAAACCACTCCACAACACACAGGCCTACACTACAACAAAGTACGGCAAGCAACTGATTGTAAGGGATAAATCCAAGAGAAAATTGTACTACAACTTGTTTGTTCCCCTCTTTGAAGAGTTTAGTCATCGATAGCGTCACGATTTCTTTTCTTGGAATAAGCTGCAAAATTTCAGTAAAACAATTTTTATATCAAATTTTAAATCAGTTTTTATTAGCGGAAGCCATAACGGTTTACCCTCTAAACTAGTTTAGCTGATAAGATTGTCTGATAGTTTTATATACAATCAATTAGTTCCCGATGTTTTATTTTGCCTATTCCCAATTAAATTATGATTTTGGGACCAAATATGTTCAGCTTTTTCTGTTTATCAGTTAGGCCTTATCGCTTGTTATTAGTGTTTTTAGGTTCACTAATTCTTATATTTAAAGGTTTATTATCTCACCTTTTTCTTTCGTTCTAGTTTCACACTAGATAACGAGAGTTGATTTATATTCTTGAAACGTTGTGTAGTTATATTCTATATTGACAAATGTCCGATTAAACTATAATAATAATGTTATAGGTACAATTATGTCTATATAGAGAGATAGAATTAAATAATGGTTTGTTATAAACTTTCCTCTTCGACTTTTGTTTTACGAAATTGTGGATAACATGTTATGAATGTAGGATAGAAACTGACAGACTAGAATGGCGGCGGACGGCGCGGTGGCGCGGTGGCGCGGTGAGGAAATTTTGAGTGATTCTATACAGTTTCACAGAAGTACATTACATGTTTAAACTATTACAGCTGATACCTCGGATTCCAATTGAGTTAAAGAATAACTGTAAAGGGAGAGCGATATAATTTAATCATTACGGCAAATATTTCTAAAACTATGTAAGTTTGCGTTTTAAAATAAACATTTCTTAATTTTTTTTTCTTTATCACATTTTCCCTCCATAGGTAGGTATGTATTCCGCCTATTGAGAAAGACACCCCTGCATGTGTTGACAATCGATAATAAATCTGTGATCCAGTTACTGAACTTACACAATTCTATCATGACATCGAAGGTTGTAATAAAATAAAAGAACCCTGTTTTATGAGTTGCTTATAAAGTACACGTAAACACGACTTTTCTATTTATGACGTATGATATTAGAAGTAGTAAAAGTTATATCGGGACAAATTTGTTTTCGTCGAATAAAACCAATAAACTCTTTACGCACAGCGTAAACTTTGTAACTATAATCCGAAAACTTCTGTAAGAAGTTCAGAGATTTTTATGTCAGGGTATAAAATATTTCCTGAAGATATATCTACGGACCAAGGAAAGGATAGAAGTTTTTTACAATTATTAAGCATTTATAATTTTAATTGATAATTCCACCTACCACATAATTACTTGAACAAAAACTAAAAACACATTATTATTCATTTTTTTTAAATAACGATGTAAATTTCGATAACATAGTTTATCATTATCCGAGAGTTCGACACATAAACTAATATTAACATTAAAATCTAAATAGACATTATTAATTGCCTACCAACCCTCACACTTTGACGTGTGAGGAACAGTCACCCCGAGTCATCGATGTTGCCATTCCAGTTAAATTCAATTAATCTTTGGTCGCGTGTTCTCTTGACAGTGCAATCTTGGTTGGAAAGCTAACCGCGATCACCGATCGGATTGACAACAGTACGAAAACAGCTGATCGGAACATAGCTATAATATATCAAGCTAAGTTGAAACCATGTTAGTTTCTTAATGTTACTGTAAGTTTTAAGTAGTTTACAACAATAAATATTTCCGCAGATTAAGTATATATAACAGGTACTGTTTCATTTCATATAAAATACGTAGCATAGAGAGTTATACGATGGCTTAAAATATGAATGTCGAGTTTTTTCTAAATATATTCGTTATGAAGTTCCTTGTGAAGTTCATATAAACAGTACGAAATAGTGGTATAGATCGATGTCTGTCTGCCTTACAGATGATTTATGACAGCCCATCGCGTGGACCTATCTTAATAAAATTTAGCCTGTGGGCACATTTGGCTATATCTCGGCAAAATTTTCCATTTTCAATTAATAACTAAAAATTGTTGTAGGTGAATGTGCTCATATTTAGAACCAAAACAAAAAATATTGGTCACAATATGTCAAAAAAATCTGATTTCTGAGTTATTGTTAAAAAAAAATCGATCTCTGGGTGTTATAAGCGACGTAGTTTTCAAAACAATCTCAACCGATTTCGATCACATTTTAGTGAAGATTATTGATTATGACAAAATGTAGAGAAATATGAAATATAATAATCCAAACCTTGCGCATAATCGCATTACGGTTTACAACTAATTACTGCTGAAATAAGAAATGAACTTTGTTGACAGCTGTCATTAAATGTACGATATTCATCAAATACGATTTAACTCTGGGGACGTATTTATAGCACAAGTTTAAGTACTTATTCAAACATACATTTTGTTTCCGAAGATTGTGTCCTTGGCTGTTTTCACGTTTTGATTGACAACTACTGAACTGACTTTTTGTTGTGACGAATAGGTTTAATCGGTGTTGGGGATGTATCAGTGACAAAGTTTGTGCAATGTTATTACAACAATGTATTGATTATGTAAATAATCTAGATAGGCGTGAAGTAAACAAAAACGTAATTAAAGTGAACAATTTAATTAAAACCAACACTCGCCTAAAAAATAAAAATGTCAATAATTTATAATTATTTTAGTGAGTTTATAAAGTGTGATGTTGCAATTACCAGTTATTGAACAATGTACGTAGTTTTGAAAATTGTTATCAATATTTAAATAAGGGTTTACACTTCTTTAGCTTCTGCTATAAGCACGTCCTCAGGGTAAATTGTACAGGATGTTTCAAAAAGGACTTTACAACTTTGAAAATTCATATAAAATTATTCCAAAAAGGTACAGAGTTCGTTTTAGTTATGTTCTAAAGGGAAACACTTCAAGTTTTGACTCGCGTAGTCCGCTAGTGCCTAATCGCGCCGCACAAGCGCTAGCGGCATTTACGTTTAAGATGGCTGCCTTCACTGGACCCGAGTGTGCTAGCTGTGTGTTTTGGTTTGAAGAATCGAAGTCGGGGACAACAGTTCAGCGTAATTTTCGTACCAAGTACGCTAAAGATCCTCCTAGTAGGCCTACAATTTATGAGTGGCAGAGATGTTTTGTAGAAACAGGGTGCTCAGTGAAACATAAGAAATCCTCATGTCGTCCAAGCACATCTGACGAAGTCGTTGAAAGTTTTGTCAACAGCCCTTCGAAATCGACCCGGAGTGCATCTCGTGAGTTGCAAGTCCCACATACGACGGTTTGGCGTGTGTTGAGAAAACGTTTGCATTTGAAACCGTACCGATATTACCTTTTACAAGCAATTAAATACACTGATAAGATTGCTTGTAAGAACTTCTGTGTGGATATGTTAAATCGAGTGGATGATGATGAACATTTCTTGGACAACATAATATTTTCTGATGGGTCAACTTTTCATTTAAGTGGCAAGGTTAACAAACATAACTGTAGGATTTGGGGCAGTGAAAATCTACATGAAACATTGCAACATTTTCGTGATAGCCCTAAAGTGAAAGTTTTTTGTGCGTTGAGCAAGAGGAGAATGTACAGCCCCTTTTTTTTTCCGAGAGAGAACCATCATCGGGATAGTGTACCTTGATATTTTGCAACAATTTTTGATACCACAGATCGATGAGGATGACCGAGAACGAAATGTTTACTTCATGCAAGATGGCGCACCACCACACTATCTGACTGACGTCCGGGATTTTCTCAATGAACGCTTTCCAGATCAATGGATTGGTCGTGCTGCGCCAATTTCATGACCCCCCCGTTCCCCAGACCTGACACCGCTAGACTTTTTCTTCTGGGGTTTCATAAGAGATATGGTGTACGTACCTCCTTTGCCGGCCACTCTACCTGAACTTAGAGCAAGAATTTACGCTGCCGCTGAGCAGTCTCAGCGAGTCTGTCAACTACTCTTAAAATTCGAGTTATTAAAATAAATAAATAAAAGTAATATAGTCTCAAGATATGACTAAATTATGGCCACAAATTTGATTAAAATCATTTTTCTCGTTTAGGCTGTAGAGCTTTGCCTATACGAAAGACCACAAACATTATTCCAAAAATCATTGTGAGCTCATTTAACTCCGAGAACGAATACAAATGTGGGTAAAACAGGATTAAATTGTTACGAATAGTAACTTTAAAGAAGTAATGGTGAAGTCAGACACTTGTAGATTATTAGAATTTTCAAGCTTTTTTATTACTCCACAAAAATATTTTAATATTACCATTGAAGGCAATGTTAATATACCAAATTACAATCAAAGAACTATTGCAAGAATTACTTAGTTTATTCTCTTATTTTCCCTCATGTAAATTTTGGAAAAAAAGAAGACTTAAGGGGAAAACTGTATGAAGACATAGCTGACATGTACTCTGAGAATAGGGAGTTGCCAAGTAGACAGGCGGTTGCTAAGTTCCGCATGGCTACTGGTCATGACTGCTTGGCGGGACACCTCAGTAGGATCAACATCCTTCCCTTCTGAGATGTGCACACTCTGTGAGCGCCCTGGTAGTAGCATGGACAAAGATCATCTCTTGATCTTCGAAAAATTAGACACGAAGAAGCAAGATAGAAGAGATCTGCCTGGACTTTACTGGGAAGCTCGATCAAGAATGGCGTGAGCCAGGATGAGCCATTGGAAACAACAACAACATTTTGAAAAAAAATAGTTATCTTCAGTAGAAGGTTTGACTAATAAATTAGAAATAAAATGTCAGTTCAATTTAAATGTAGGTCTACGACCTCTCCCATTCCACAGGTGTATCAACCTATCAGTTTGAACTACATGACTCCCGTCAATGACCAGGGAAGTGAGCTAGAGCGATAACCTAAATGTAGGTCTACCACCTCTCCCACTCAACAGTTGTATCAGTTTAAAGCTACACCAGACTCCCGTCACTGACTAAGGAAGTGAGATGGGGAATAATCTTACAAAATAAGTAACAACATGTTACTTGTAAGGTGGACAAAATCGTATTTTTACATAGTGTTTATTGTGGAAAATTGTTTCTTTCATTTCATGATTAAAATTTCTACTCGTGTTACCTGTTGAAGTGAATAACATTGGCTGATTAAATGGGACTTATTATGTTCTATATTATATATATATTGCAGATGACAGGTTATGGAGACAATCTGAATATGATATATATTTTATTGATTTTAGCATCAGAATTTGGAATTTAAGCTGGATAAATATTTGTCTTTGATATAATCCATCCAATTGTTAGGAATTAGTTTTCTCCAAGAATTAATTTTGAGTCCAAATGAAATTTGTAACATTTATTATAAATGAGAGATATTATTTAAGATAAGCTGTTGATGGTTAAATAAAGTACTTAAGTATAGCAGTCAGTGATTCAGTTTTGTTTTAATTTTCAGAAATACATTATTGATATTTAATCTCCTTTATTGTAAACTATATCAATTACTCCTAAGATAGAGCAAGCTGAATATTATTTTGAAATATTCAAATATCCAAATGAGTACTTTCTTTTATGTTTATTACTAAATTACTTACGTCTTAGCAATCTTGTGTTTAGTATTTATTTATTAATATTTCATTACAGCTGTTTCGGTATAACATATACCAACATCAGATGAAACAACACGTTTACACAACACACTGATACACATTTCACAAAAATAATGTGATGTGTATATCTTTCTTTTATCTCTTATTAAATTAATTAGAATACACTGTCAGTTTGCTCACCTGTAATTCTGCAAGTACCAGCTACCGTGTATTTGACTGTAATGCTCCCAAATCTGATTCTAATGAATTCCGTTGACAGTTCCGAACGCTATTGCTCAATCGACGAGCAGGGCCTTCGGCTATCACCGTTCAATTATGACTGACCCTCTTTTTAAACCATGGTGGATATATATATACTTTGCCTGGTCAATGAACTAGGTATTTAGTCTAAAGTCAGATATTGCGACACTTTTTGATATATTTCACAACAATAGGCTTCCTTCTGTATTGTCTTGGGACTTAGAATAAAAATTATATTCGATAGTTTTTATAATTTTACCTAACATCTATTCTTACAATTATACGAAATCCCAAGGTCACATATCCGATCATTGTTTTAGAGTAACATGTTGCGATTATTACTCAAATTAAAGAATATTTCTGATGGTGTCTCACAGGGGAACGTCCTTGGACTTATTCTCTGTCAGTGGTTTACCCAAGACAGTTTGAATGCCACGTTCAATGACAAGTAGTGACAGTGCTCTTCTTGTCATTGAACGTGGCATTCAAACTGTTACAATCGGTTGTCAACCGTGTTAATAAAGGGATCGAGAAATGGAGGATTCAACTAAAAAGATTGTAAGTTGATGTTAACTTTACAAATAATAGTATGCTGACTGATCAGTGACTAAAAACACATAAAATTAAGATTTTCTCAAAACTGGTTATAATGATTTTGATCACATTTTACTTAAGTTTATATCGATTCGTGAGTTATTGGTAAAGGGAAAAAAATCAGCCATGGAGCTGTTATTAAAGATGTAAGTTCTCAAAATCTGCTGAACGATTTTATTTAAAATATTAGTGAAATGGGAAGATTAATTATGAAATTCTTGAACTCAAACGCAAGTAGACAAATATTACAGTTTTGGACTCCCTCCTATAAAAGTTCAGTCTTAAGGTCGATTCACACACATCAGTCTAGTCTCAGTACCGTCACAGTTCAGTCTCAGGTGCACCAGAGATTTTTCGTCAGTCAGTGGGTTCACAATTTCGATGTATGTGAATGTGAGTGAATGAGTTTATAGATTAGGTACAATGACTACTTTTACTGAAAAAGAGTTGGCTGTAATAGCTGAGATAGCGTTAGATGATGAGGAGCTTGAAAAGCTCTTTTCGTCATTCATCTTAATATTAAATAATAACATAAAAATAAAACAGAAGTCTATAAAATGTTGTCAGTCCCATCCGTCACGCGTCCGAACAATCCCAAAATATCGGTGAGAAGAAATATAAAAATGACTGACTGACGCCGGAAGAGTGACTGATGGACCGGCGCCGGAACTGCGCCTGATCAGTGTGGACATCGCAACGGGAAATCCATTTAAGAATACATTTTTAGACTGTGACGTGACTGATATGACTGACCGGTGACGCGCCTGAACTGATGTGTGTGAAGCGGCCTGGTTGTTTTTTTTCCAATCGTTTATGGCAACAACTGAAGTACACCCATTCGCCAATGAGTTTAACTCAACCTGTAAATAACATACTTTAAATTTGAAATATACGTAATTAAATGCATCTCTAATTACCTCTATACGATGGGCTGCAAGATGTTTGCTTTGTTTCTTATATTTTAACACCATTATCTGCTTTAATTAGTAATTACCTTTCTCCACGATTTACCTGCCAACAATATAATACAAACAATAGACGCGTAGAAGACTCATTGTTCCAAACAAAACACTTAAATGAATTTCACCTTTTGTGTTTATCCATAGCTTGTACAGTTGTAATTTTATTATGTTGTACTTTGCATTTTTTATATTAGATATATTTATTTTAATAATAACGTTTTTTTAATAACTGTCTTCATTTTAATTTTGTTTAATAAAGTACAAGAAAAATTGTATAAAAAATAGAATTTATTTGGTGAAAATGTCATTAAATTTGCATTTACAGAAAATTTGATGTAACGAAATAAGTGAACACAGTTTAGTTTTGCAGCTCAAAACTTCGAGAAATTTACATCAACAAACCAAATTATACAACATAGTCAACTTCGCCATGCTGTGATCGTTTCCCCGTCTCTGAAAACTTTCACGCAGTAAAAGTCTGACTCAGTAAAGTTACGACTCTCATTGTGTCTCAATCGACAGGTCTCATCGTAACATATACATTTAGTGTATACAATATTAGTTTTTAGTTTTACTGGTGAGGTTGTAATGAGTTGATATTGAAAATAAACAAATTTAAACATTAAGTTGACTGAAACTCGTGGAAAAGTCACGACGAAATAAACAATCGTTTCAATAACACGTATTTGTGAGTATAAGCTTTAAACCTAACCAGCTCCGAGGAACTAGGAGGAACTGCGCACCTAGAGCCTCTCGGCACAATACCAGCCCCCACCCATTAAGATAGGTGCAGGGAGTAATTTACCACTAGCACACCTCTACCACCACGAAATCATTCCTCAGCGTTTGTTCCCAGACGCCGAAACCCCTGGACAAGCTCAGAATTCTCCCATGGTATTCATGTCGGCAAGGTTTCCCAAGCTAAGTATGAGTCGCCGTCGGGTCTTCACTCGATACCCTCCCCCACAAATCACCTACCGAAGGCGGCGCCCGTTACCCACCTACATGGGTTAGAGTAGCCCACTAGCCGAAGCTGGAAGCTGGTAACAACTTTTCTCCATGTTTTCTTGGGCCAACACCATGTGGTGTAGTGCACGACCCTATTTTTAGAAGGCTTCCTTCACATATAGCTCATGTTAGTAAGGTTCACCAAGTAATGAGTAATGAGTACCGCCAGGTCGCTTACGCGATACCTTACCTCAAGTCATATACAGATAGTTTCCTCCGATTTTAGGGGCCAACACCGTGAGGTAAAATATTGACACAGTTACGATTAGACATTTTTTTATTATTTGAAGGCCTGTGCGGCCTTATCTAGTGCCAAGTGTCCCAATGATTAACTTAATAATATTTATTGATACCCACCTGGAAATCACGACACCCCTGAATGATAAAACTTACCTAATCGAAAGGAGGAAAGAAGAATATCCCCTATCAGCAGAATCACCTCCCCCACGAGTCCAACCTCCACTATATGAATGACGGAGTGAAGCTCTGCCAGGGCTCCCATGCCCCGCGGTACCATTTTAGCTATACTGATTTCTCAGCATATTACGATTAAACAGGGCATCTCAACAGCAATCAATTGATAATCTTCAAACCTATCACGGGTGCGTAAAGCAACGTTGGTAGCGAAAGCAATTTTCCGAGCCATTTGCTATCAATGACGGCGTCTGTTGATTTACCGCGGCGGCGATCACATGAAAGTATTTAGTGAAATCGCTTCTACATCATCGCCACAAGTATGGCAACGATTTTCTAAGATCTCCGACCATGGAGAGATATTGGGTGGCAGTTTGTGTGAGTTTCACAAATATGATTGTCAATATTCTGTTTGGTCATAAATGTAACATGTGTGATTGTTTATGGTCAAACATTGTATACGTATCCACATTATCCATCCGTACCCGCGACACAGATATCGCGGTTTTTAAACTTGTTTTCGTCAAAACTATTATTATTATGATTTTATTAAAGATATAAACGAAGACTTTTTAATATTGATTTAAATAATTCTATTTTCATTTTTAAGCATAATTAGAAATTACCTTCCGAAAGTTGTAAAAAGTTAAATCGGTAAGTTGATTTTCATTAAGAAGTGTTAATTGAAAGGAAAATTACCCACTTTAAATTTTAGATACGTACTTCAATATATGCTTGTGTACTGGTTTGGAAATGTCTAGCTCTGATTTTTATATTGCCATTCTCTGCTGTAATTAATAATTATCTCTGTGTACTTAGATGGAAGGGACGTCTTAATACCCAAAAATTTTCCCTTAATAAATGCAATTCAACTCTATTCTATGTAGGATTTTCCTTACATATAATAGACCAGTGTAAACTCTTTAGGTAGAACGTTATTTCGAATACAACCCTTAATTTAATTACAACTGTACTCGTATATTTTATATTTTAGAAATACAGAATTATAATTGAGACGTCGTTAAATGTAAATTATATTTTATTGATTTGTTGTAATTATGAACAGTACCATATAATTGTAGTAATTTACAATGTTATCCATATAATGCTTAAATATATAAATAAGCTATGAATAGTAAGCAATAGAGATTAAAATTTAAATTAATAATTTAGTAAAATCTGATGGTCAGTTAAGCGAAAGGCGATTTTTAATGTTGGAACAGTTTTTAGCGGTCGTTGCGGTACAGATGAAAGTAAAGCGGAAGAGTTGACCTTGAAGCTCACTAACTTGAACACTTGTATACTTTTGAGAAATCAGTTTTCTATACTGCAAATATTCAGATGTTCTATCCGGGAGACTTGAGTACTTATATAGAAACTTAAGAAAATAATGCTGCGCTCTAGTCTGATCATCTCACACTTGGAGTTTGGCCTCCATATTACAGAGGCGTACTACAGAACGCTTCTGACGCAGGACTAGTACAAAGTCAGGAGAGCCCTTGTTTGTCTCTAGATGAAACCCAGCATTTTAAAGGTTTATCGATATGAGGCTGTAAGGTAAGCTTGGTCTCTAGTCGCACTGCTATATTGCGGAGTTTCTTAGACTTCCTCAAAGTGGAATTACCATACAGGAGAATGGAATGCTGGATTTTAAACGAGTGAATGTATTAAACCCTCACTTCCTTATGTTTAAATTGATTTCCTTGATACAACACCATTCATAAAGCCTATTCAGATCTTGATTGCATGCTTATAGCTTATGATTATTGGTATCTTACAGCTGATTTAGTTTAAAAGCGGTTTTACGTGAAAAAGTAATTTCCTTCTTCTTAGTCATTTTATTTTTGTTAATAATTGTTTTGAATTATTTAAAAAAATACAGGATCTTATTATTTGTTGGCATGCAAACTTGTTTTTCAGTCTGAGGTTGCTTATTTCTTCTAAGTTATTTCATTGCTCTAATCATGTTAATTAACAAAGTGTAGGGTGTTAATTACAATTAGATTTTTTTTTACAATATTTTAAAAGGAAAATTTTTAAAGTTGTAAAAGAATTAATTATAGTAATATGCGAAGCGTTTTATCTTGGATTATATTAACCCATGATTTTGCGGTTTAGCTCATTTGACAAATTTAGTGTCAAATAATTTAAAAACGGATTTAGATATTCAAAAACAGATTTTACCATAGTTTTGTTGTAAAATGTTACATTAAAATCATGTATCACAAGATTACCTTCCCATTAACTGCCTGGGTTACTGTGTTTTTGCCTAATTGTAATGTCAACATTTGTTCAGAATGTCAAATTATATATTTTTTTTATACTTTCATTTGAGTATTTGTGGAAACTAGTTTTTCCCCTGAGTTTTTGGAATGATGTCTGTATCTTGTCTGTACAGTTATCTACAGCCCAACAGCTTCTCCGATATCTCAAAATTTATGTTAGCTGGCTACAAAATTATGTTTCTATAAAAATCGGCTCTAATGATGTTGATCATATATGACTCACGTTAGACTGTAATAAGCCAAACTATGACGGTCAAGGTTCGTGAGTAGAGAAAGAACACTTTTCGTAAAATTTTAAAACAAATAATGTTCTGTCCTTAGTAATACATTTTAATGCCAAACATTTGTTCAGAGTGTAAAGTCTTATACTTAAGCAAGCGTATAAATTTTAATTTTCATATACGCAGTTATTTACCATGTAGGCCTACTGTATTTATGTTTACCACAAAGCTCTTATTTAAAGAATGTTGCTTGTTCGATGATTTTATTTTCCCTATTTATTTATAATTTAAAATCAATGACGCTTTTAATATTTACTATTGCAGAAGCAAAATTATCTGGCTATACAGTATTTTACTTGAGAGATTTTATCTTTTACCGTTTTGTTACAAATAAAGTGACACTATTTGTGTCTGTTGTATTCCTGATACTTGACTACGTTAGGGATAAATGTAGTGTAATCTGAGAGAAGAGGAGTGTACACAGATAAAATTAAATACTGAAGTGTTTTCCTGCCACTTGACTTGTTAATTCATTACATGGATGTTTACTCATATCAAGGTAACATAGCGGGGGAAGCAGTTTGTGTTATCGTTGCTGGCAATTTGTATTAATGAATGTAACACGAGTCCTTGCATTAAATAAGTCTGGAGACAAAATGTATTTTGAAATATAAACAATATGATGGTTTTCTGTTTCGTGTATTTCATCACTCACAACAAAATCACATAAATGTATAAAAAGTGGAAACGTTAAAGAATAGAAGAGAATACACTGACTTGATTCAAACAGAATGGGATTCTAGAAGTGAAAGTTTGATTACCTTTCCTTTTTAACAAGTAATAGATGAACTCATCACAGAAGTACTAGGCCATGAAGAAGCAGAAGAACTGAAAGTGACATGGGAGGAAACGTAGAAAGATTAAGAGAGAGAACTATTCGAATGGGTAAGAAAGGATGTAGAAAGTGCAGATATCTAGGAAACAAGATTAACATCAATGATAACATTCAAGAGAAGAGATGACGGGTATAATATTGCGTTGGAACATGGGTAATAGGGTCAAACAATGTAGTATAAAGTGTATTACCAACCAATTTTAACATTAGGGCGTGGTCAGACGTGATCAAATCATTATCTGCTCAGACTGAAGAGAATATAGATGTAAGGGCTTATACCGGTATATACCGGTATATACCGAACCGGTCCGGGACGTTTGAGAGACACGGTATATAGAGTTTATGTGTCCAAACCCCCGGGGGTGATTTCTTGAAGGATCCTAATAAATAATTATAAACGTCGTATTAATTCATTGTATTTACGAAAGAACCTTACATCATTTAAACTCTGCAGCCAATAATGTATATTTCTATGGAACTGCCGAACTTTACCCAATGAATGTTTATAAAACCGGAAGATGTGGTGGGTTCCAAATAAATAAAAATGGTGTATAAATTTTAAACCTGCTTCATGAAATTAAATAATTAAAATTCCTAGCTCGAAATGTGGTTATTCCAAAATTACTGATTCTAATATAAAACATTTTAAATATGCTATATATATATATATAAAAAGATAGTTTAAATTAAGTACTACAGTCTGTTTAAAATTCAGAAGAGAAGGATCAACTTAAAAAAATGAATTGAACTAATTACTTCCTTTTGAGCGGCAACAATAAACTGAACAAGCACAAAGATACAAACAAATTAAAACAAATCATGGATAACAAAATTTGGACAACAAATATAATTTCCTTAAAATTATTCTCACAACATTATGTAATTTTCCAATGTGCTCCTTCCAACTTAGTATCTGAAATATTCCAAAATAATAATAATAATAATAAAATAATAATTCCAAAATTGTATCATGTAAATATTTCAAATTTTATACCTAATACATTTTTAAGCACTTTAGAATACAGACACTTTAATCCATTGTTAGACATGCCCTACATTTATAAATAAGAAATTCTGGAAATTAACTCAACTTTTAAGATTATAATGAATTTTGTTTTCAGACAAGTACTAATTGATTTAGACCGAACCAATATTTAGCTCTTCCTGGTTTAAAATACATTTGAGATATGTTATTAGAGAGACATGTGATATAGCAGTGTTGTGAGAGAAAGCTGTTAGACTCCCATTAAAAGTCCCAAGACAGCTTATTTGTATTCATTAAAAATAATAACGGCCCTTATAAGAATAATTATTTTGTATTGTAATGTACTTTCTACTCAGGGTGTGCTAAATGTAGTTTTCACAATAAAAGAATAAAATACATTTTTACTGTCTCACGTAGAGTATAGAAAACATTTGTGATAGAACGTAAAATAGATGTCTAGTTATCTTACGATTATAACAGTTTAGAGTGTTTTTAAAATGATGTTGTTTTACTTATGTGCAGTCCTCTACAGCCTACATGTGGACGGATTTTAATGAAATTTAAAAAATGGTTGTATTTTGGCCATTTATAGGAAAGTTTTTAATTTTTTTTATGGTAGCTATTAAAAACAACAAACTATAATTTTCTGAAATACATGCTCTAATGTTTTTGATAAAATTAGCTCAAGTCCCAAACAATCATATTTGTCCTTATCTCTTCAAAAATTCCGACTCGTGTGTTACTAATAATCTCTAATGGAAACTTCAACACCAAATGAATAAAAAACCCACACAACGCTTGAATTGTGTTTTAACTTATTTTGTTATTCGTTTTTAGAAAAACATACACTCAGCCAAGGAGCTGTTATAAACACTTAATTTCTCAAAATTGACGCTACCAATATAGTTCAAATGTTAGTGGTACATGAGGATTATACTGTGCATCACGAATCATGTCCGTTGAGTACTAACCAAAAGAAGAGGAAGTGTAGAGCACGGTTGTCAATTTGAACAGCACCTTGCAAGAGACTGGCAGTCACAGCGGGAATACGAGTTGACAAACGCTCAAGACCTTTTTTTGGTTTCTTCAAGGTCAGGCCATCTACTAGCTCCTCCCTTAACCGTCTTGACTCGTGGCGGTATGCTTAGTGCCCAAAACTTGTATGGATAATCTCAAATAAAAATTTATTGTTGCTCAAGAAAAAATAATAATAATAACAATTAATCTTAATTCTGTAGTAAAGCTTTATTTCACTCAAATATAATTTAACCTGAGAACATATTTTGGTACAAGCAAAGATATTTATGGTTTTAATACAGCGCGTTCCACAAAGAGGTTGGTACTTTGGAATTAATATGCAGGACATATGGAATACTACAAACTTAACACTTTACAATTATGTTTCATAGGTATCTAAATAAAGTAACCTCAAGTTAAATTTTTATGGTCAATCAAAACAGCATGGTGGAATAAGAAATATTATCCTTGAATAGAACCACTTCCCCCAAAGATGCAATGATATTAAAATGTGCATTGCCATCTTTTGAATTTCGATCAGTTGTTGTTTGTTAACACACAACAATGAAACAATTTATTAGTTGTTTTCAATCAGTTTATGTGTTATATCGTTATATCTAACATCGAAACCATAATTTTTTCAATTGCTTTTGAAAACGAATATGAAGCGATAAGGTATTTTCAAAGAACCTTAAGTGATTTGTGGTTCCTTCCATCAAGTAAATAAATTCATTAATGGTAAACTATATTACTAGAAACTGGATCAGTATCAAAGATATACCGTAAATTTTCTAACATAGAAAAGATTTATTCGCTACTGGGATAGAAAAACAAAATAAATTTTTATCAGATTTAATTCACAGACTGCTATAAGTTTGTAGTGTCTTCCCATATATCCGACAAATTAATTCAAAAATAGTGACCTCTTGGTGGGACACTCTGTATTATAAATACGTATTTTTCAAAGATGGCAATCATAGTTTATTTTAACTATTTGGTTGATAACTGACATATTTTGTGACGATTATTTTTGGTTAGTTGTTATTTGGTTTTGCGGAATGATTATACCGTTTATTTTGCAACAGTTATTATTTGAAACACATTCAATTCTATTATTCTGTTTGAATGTCTTATTAAGAATGTGCGTATCTCTTAACCCGCTACAGAACGGCACTGAAATGTGTGAATGTGAACACAGTGAATCAATCCGATTTGTTCCAAACGACATGAATAAATTGCTTTGAATGTGGATAAAAGGTCTATATATATCCTGTGTTCAATTGGATATTGTTGTGGTATCGAGTTATAACTGGAATAATTGACTGTCACAGGGTGCATTTTTTAATTAAAATTTTGCAGGTTTAATTGAAACCAATTAATTTCTTTAACAATATTTGTCTGTGATGAAGAGCATCCATGCCAATATAACTTCAACAAATAGTGGTCTAACTAATAACGTACTATTTAGTGGACTGTATGGAGAATAGAAATAGTAATTATTAACATTATATACATTATTTTACATCACAGTGCGTTTCATAAACTTTAAAAAATTCTAAATTTTTTTGAATTGTTCTTCATGTTTCACGGCCTCATTAAACAGAAAAGTGATTTTCTTCATTCCGTCGTCGTTGTCACCTGTATGTAGAATAATAACGGACACAATAGTTTAAATAGCAACATGAAATTAGGTATAAGGTACTATAGCGTGCTCCTTATAAAATTATAATGGTCACTGAATGTAATAACAATATAGTTACTGTTTCCCTAACCGCTACTACAATTACGCAAGTGACGCGTTTCATCTGCTAAAATAGGTAGTATAATAATAAAATACTTAGTATCTCTAACTCGGCTCAACCAATGTAGGTCAAATTTTAGTTAAAGGTAAAGAATAATGCCCCAACCCGTGTACAATATTGAAAGTAAACAAAACCATATATGGTTCAGGAATAATTGACTAAACACAAAAATTAACATTGACAGCCGTGATTAAAATCACGCTTTTAAACAAATATGATTTAATCTGAGGAAGAATTTGTGACACAAGCGAAGTTGAAATATATTTAGTTTTGATGGCGTCCATGTTTCATTTTCACATTTTTACTGACAATTAAAGAATTGTATTGTTAACGACAAATCGTTTTGTCCAGTAATATCTCGATTGTGAATGGGTGTGTCAGAAAGTTTGTGCAATGTTTTTGACGATCATAACTGAATGTACGAGTTCTTCAGCAAACATATTGTAATAGTAACGGAGAAAAAACTATAAATCTGCAAACTTTAACTCGTTTTCAGTTTCACATCTCTAACTGTGCTCGCCATTAAAAATTTATGGTCGTAATAAAATAAAAATGTAAAATAGACGGAAATAAAAGAACCCTGTTTTACGAGTTGCCCATAAAGTATACATCAAAACATCCGAGAACACGTCTTATCAATTTACAAGGTGTTTCATGTTCGAAGTAGTAAAAGTTATGATTAGAACAAATTTGTTTTAGAGGAATCAAACTACTTAAGATTTGCGTACTCTAAGAAAGAGTGAAGTGTTTATAAAATATATCCTTAGGAAATTATTTAAGGACTCAGAAAGGATACAATTTATTTTATAGTATATACAATAAGTATTAACAATTTCAAAATTCGTTTTTCCTTTACAGTATCCAAGTCAATTGAATCTAATAACAATATAGTTACTGTTTTTTTAGCCGTCACGTAACTTCATTTACGCTTGTGATACGTTTCGAACTATCTGCTCCATCTTCAGAGTCCTCGCTCTACTGAGGTCATCAATACATTATTGTAACACAAATAACACAATGGTAAAAACGTGATACGGCAGTCGTCCTTGGACAGTCATACGGTGCGGAACATAGACCTCACGTCTTGTAATTTTTAAATGTGTGTTAAGTGTATGTTTGTGTCTGTTTTAATAATGTATTAACAATCTCAGTAGAGCGAGGACTCTGGAGATGGATAAACTACTCCGAAACACATCAGAATCGTAAATGACGTCACGTGATGGATAGATAAAAGGTGCTATTATTATAATTTGACAGTCATTTGATATTATAAAATCTCTTACAATTTTACAATCACATTATAAAAATATTGCACTCACCATCCCAAAATGAACTTGCTTCTCAAGGGCTCACTTATAGTGAGTACAGACCTAGCTGGATCTACACTTCTTTTCGTGTATTTTTGGGTTAGGTACCTTCCTTTCATCTTTTCGATCAGGTCTTTCTTGATCAACTCGTTTTCCATTTGACCCGGACGCTCCTGGAGTATTGGAAGGTTAGGGGACTTCTTTTTATGCTCTTTTCTTCCTTTTTCATAATAGGATGATGACCAGGAAGGATTTCGCCTTTAAAAAACAAATAAAAAACAACTGTAACTATTTATTGTAAAAGATGTAAGTTAGTTGTGAGTGATTACAAGGAATAAAGAGTCACTTTCTGTTACTTTTTGTTGTTTAAAGCCGAAAAATATTTCGGTCATTATCACTTCATGGAAAAGGAAGAAAACGTAAAATAAAGACGCATATCCCGCGAATACTCTATTTGCGTCAGTAGTTGGAAGAGAACAATAGTTGTTCAAGGGATACCTGATAGGAAAGGTCAAAGAGAGGAATATAACCCTAGACTACATGAAACAACGTGTATATAGCTAGGGTCTCTCGGGATTGCCATCCCCTTACTGCAAGTGAGTCTCTGAATGGAAGAATCACTCTAAATATCCGTACAGGAGTTGTAGCTAGGATTGTTTTGAGGTTAGAAATCAAACCAATCAAAACAAAGTATTTGTGTTCAAGTTTCGAGCGAGCTGTATACTGGATTTGCAGGTGGGAGTTTTAACTTCAGTGGTGTTAACGAATTTAAATATTTTTGTTCCATGATAACATCTTAGAACGAAATAAGAAGTGATATAAATGCCACGGCAAACAATTGACATTATTACGCTCTGCAGTCTACAATACCAAGGCAACTTACAAAATCTATCTACAATACAACTATAAAGCCAGTCATTATGCAGTCTCCAGTATCAAGGAAACTTACAAAATTTATCAATACAATCTTGAAGTCAACCATTATGTACGGTTCGGAAGTGTGGACAATAACGAGAAAATAGGAAATGAAACTATTTGGGAGCGTAAGTGTTGATAAATTTTTGACCATTTAAGAAAAAATGACAAGTTCAGCCTCTTATTTAAATATTTGTTCAAAGAATGCATCCCTTGTTTTTGTTTTTTTACTTTTTGATTAACAACTAACTACCGAACTGAAAGTTTTAGTGACGATAAGATTTAGTTTGTTTTGGTTTGATTTTAGGTAGTGAGAAAGATTGTGCAATGTTTCAACACCATTTATTTTGTTACAATGTTTTTTTCAGACGCATCTTATGTATGTGTGTAGTTAGTACTTACCACCTGAAGATGGATGTAGAGTTTTTTCTGAAACTGCAGTATAGAATCAACAACGATAGAGGATCACAGGATGATTATTACGAGTCTTCATTACCCTTAGGGGCTCGCACATAGTGAGCACTGGCTTGGTAATCCCTAGCTGCGTTAACATCCTTTTTAATGTAGTTTTATGATAGATTCTCTGTCAGGACGCTTTTGACCAACTCTTGTTCTTTACAGATCCAGATGTCTTTATTTCGATAATATTTTTTTATAACATGACGATAACAGAGAGAGTTTTTTTGCCGTTAAACAACAAGGAAAAAATACCATTATTAATTTGTGTGTGAACACACATGAGAGAATTTAATAATGTTAATTAATAATATTTATTTTGATGCACTTATTAAATTGACTGTTTCATGTGAGTGAATTCCAATTGGAGAATAAATTCCATCAACAAACTCATGATAGATTGCGTTTGGTCTAAGTACTGGCCAGCATATTGAAAAATATTAGGGAGTTACGTTTTATATAACCAACAATTGGCTGCGTAGACTTGATGGGAGATAATTAAATTAAAAAACGTTTTTTGTTAAACCGGAATATAACTAATTTGGTTAAATAGTAATATTGATTAGGGAGTTGATTAAATCACCTGAATTAAAAGAGTTACACTTACCTAGTGTACGAAGTATAAGGTTAGTTTGGTAATTGAGAAAATTGTTACTGGTCTTCAAGTTTTATGAGCTCAGAAACTAAAAAAGTGTTTTTCGACCTGCCGTCCGTCTGTCGTCGTTATCTTTGTTATCTGTGCGTTAGCGACCACATATATTGAGATAGGAAGATGAAATTAAATATAGGAGAAGAATAATTATGTCCGTCTGTGCGGCTTTTGTAATTAAGTATTTTACTTACTTTACATGACGCGTTTCGGACCACGTTCCATCTTTAGAACGTCGCTCTGTTGAGGTTGTTATTATATTAAAATAAATATTCGCAAGCGTATATGTGTTGTTGTACTATAATTTATTTTAAACTAATAATGACCTCTTATTAGAGACCACATCGAAAGCCACGGTCTAAAGATGGAAGGAATTACGAAACGCGTCATGTAAAGTAAGTAAAATACTTAAATTACAAAAAGTCATACAGACGGACCTAATTTTTTATTCATTGGTGACTTGGAAAGAAACACAATGAGTATTAAATATAGAGGACTATAATGTGCTCATATGATGACATTGAAATTGAGACAAATATAATTTAAATTGAAATACAGTAGTATTATTGTATATGTCTGGAATGTTATTCATCTTAAAACGGACTAAATAAGTTACAAATTTGTAGATTGTAATTCTGCATGTAATTGTACCAACCTTACAGCTCTACTATTATAAAGATTATGTCAGCTGAGCGGCCAGTGTTCAGAGCGCCATATCCCCCATAAGGGTTTTACAGGTCTAAAGGTTATCCGTTGAGCGGCAAATTTTTCTTCTATATTTTTTCGCATCTTTTACTCTTATACATGTTGCTAACTGACACTCTGTCTAAAGGTTTATTATGTTTGTCAATGGTACACAGGCCAACATTCTTAGATTTCTAGTACTATTAATATACGAAAAAATCATTTTCCAATAAATCTCTTCATAAAAAGCGTAAACACAATATCTGTTTTAAACTTTGAATTAATGTTATTTTTTTAAATCTTCAAAGTGAATTTTTAAAACTAAATTAAGGTGACTAAAACATGTCAATTTCCAAACCAATCTAACCTGTCATGGGCTATCTAAGAAATCATTTTAAGTAGAAAAATATGCCGTTCAGAAGAAAACCTCTAGATCTGCAACTACTGGCCCAGTGCTCAGACTAGTGATGTGTGAGTTCGAATTAAAATACTCGGTTAATCCGAGTATCAAAAATCCTCGGAGCATTCCGAGTATTAAAATCCTCGGTTTCGTATTAAAATATTCGGACAAAATCCTCGTAACTAGGAACAAGGAGGAGGTAATGTGCGAGAATGAATTCCAAATAAAGTGCTCGGTGTTTCTACTTTGGTTATATTAGTTTCTAAGCTGATTTTTCACTACACATTAATTAAACATTACGATTTTGAGTTAAAATAATTTAGATTGGGTAACAAGTTCAATTTAAAATAACAACAATATTAATTTATTTCCACATTAACAAAAAGTAAATTTAATTATTATTTAATTGTTTTTATTTATATTTAAATAAATATTAATAGGTTTTCATCTTTATAAAAAATATAGTAAATTAACTTATTTTAAATAACAACTAAATTATTAATGTTTGTAATAATTGTACGTAGGTTAAATTACTGAATTTGTGTCGAGGCATGATAACATTTAATTACGTATTACAAGTGTCAATCACATATTGTTGAAAAAAAATAAATACTTGGTGGATCAGTCTAACAGATAGAACGCAAAAGTGTAGGTTTATCTAAAACGATCTGATTGGTAAAGCTGAGTTCGAATCCGATGCGCAAAATCATTCTTCGCAGATACTCGATTTCGAAATAATAGTACGAGTATTGAAATCATTTGAAACCGAGTAATTCGATTATCCATTTCACCCGAGTATCAACATCGCTAGCTCAGACCACTGGCCGCTCGGAGGAAGACACCTTTATAAATAGCGAAGTTATTGTCAAAATGTAATTCTGACTTTGATCTTGCAAGAAAATATGAAATTCGTATAATTATCAGACACTACGTTACTGATACGAGCGTAGTGAGTGGAGGCTCCATACGTATATAATAGATAATATCCCCTAGGGCTGAGATATTGACACAAGCGAAGGGAGTAGAGATTTTAATATATACATATCTACTAGATCCGTTAGGATGTGTTTATAACGTATAGGACAGGGTAAGTACCATGATGGCGCCCATAAACTCGTTTCATATGTTGTTATTTATCCATCTACAATTCATTTCTACATTGACGATGGTTACATGTTACAAGTAAAATAAATTAAGGAGGAGTTCCTGAATGATTTAATCCATGCAATGTCTTTAAATATTTATAAATTAAACAATTTAACATATACAGTATTTTATGGGTCATGCTAATCCTAGAAAATGAGCATATACCAGTGTTTTCAATATCTTGGGAAACGTAAAACCTCCTAATGAAATACTGTACTGTAATAGAGTGTTTAAAATATTATTTTAAAAAACATCCACCGTTCGTATAGAATGCTAGATCAATAAGTGTTGAAGCGTTGCACAAACTTTCTCACTCAACCTTCTACTAAATCAAATAAAAATGTATCAAATTTGTCGCCACCAAGAATGTCGTTTCTGTAACTGTCAATCAAAAAAGTGAAAATATACTGTTTATAAAGAAAAATTATATATTTGAATAAGGGGCTAAATAGCTTTGTTTGTAGCTCATTGTAAGTCGAAATTTAACTACAATTGAGCATTTAATAAAGGCAGTAAATATTTTTGTTTTTTATCAATTATTCGATTTCGGGTAATTAATCTACACATTTCTCTAATATATAAATACAACCAGTAGTGTTGATGTTTTTATAACGTGGAACGTGGGCGTAATTTGCCAATTGTTATTGAACAAACTAAATAAGGAAATTCCTCAAAATCGGTTCCAACCATTTAAATTAAATTTTGTTCAAGTAACCCTTAAACACTCAAACAAAACGTATTGGCCGCCAACCCTCCAAATATGCCAGTTCGTAAGTTATCGATGGAAAACAGAATATCAGTATGTAGATGTTATAAAAAATTCTCAACATCGACTGAACTGATTTCGATCGAATTTTAATTAAGTGTGAAGATACAAAACTTAAACCCTTGTAAAAAATAGTATATTACGTTACAAGGCCTGTAGGTAGTGTTTTTTCCGTAGGAGAATCCTACATATTCTTCTGCTGTTGTTGGAGATCGCAGTCCTCCACGCATTTTTAGGGTCAATAACTCCTTCTTCTACCAACATTGATGCTGATGATTTTTTAAAACAATGTTCAGTATATTCTTCAGGATTTTTATTGTTTTAAATATTTTGCAATTTTATTTGGAACAGCAGAGATAGCTTCCTACGTACTGAGTAAAATCTTTTCCATTGCGATGTTTTGTATGTTTTGCTCTCCATATTTTGGAGTCTCAGGGCGTATATATGTCCTTACGATATATCATCGCAGGGGTGAAAACTACAATGTTTACACTTATTTGAGGTTAATAATCAAACCTTTAGCAACGGCAATTAAAAGAAGTCTGTTATTGTTGAAATCAGCCGGTGCAGTGAACGGTAAATTTTCTGTGTAGTACAAGTTAACGAAGAACTTTTCTTGTCTATGAATAGCTGATTTCTGTGTTGAAATGAAAACATTATTACGGTTTGCGAAAAATTGGCGTTTATTATGATTTATTTTAGCTTTTGGAGTGACAAGTAACTTACATTTTTTACAATAAATAGTTAAAGTTGCTTTTTCTTGTTTAAAAGCGAAATCCTTCCTGGTCATCATCCCCATATATAAAAAAAGGAAGAAAACAGCGTAAAATGAATATCCCTAACCTTCATATACTCCAGGAGCGTCCGGGTCAAATGGAAATCGAGTTGATCAAGAAAGACCTGATCGAAAATATGAAAGGAAGGGATCTAACCCAAGAATACACGAAAAGAAGTGTAAATCCAGCTAGGTCCTTACGCACTATAAGCGAGCCCGTGAAGGAGCAAGTTGGTTTTGGGATGGTGAGTGCAATATTTTTATAATGTGATTCTAAAATAAATTGTAAGAGAAGGTTTAGTATCTAATGACTGTCAAATTATATTAATAGCACCTTTTACCTATCCGTCACGTGATAGATTTAAATTACGATTCTGATGTGTTTCGGAGTATTTTATCCATCTTCAGAGTCCTCGCTCTACTGAGATTGTTAATACATTATTAAAACAGACACAAACATACACTTAACACACATTTAAAAATTACAAGACGTGAGGTCTATGATGCGCACCGTATGACTGTCCAAGGACGACTGTCGTATCACGTTTACCATTGTGTTATTTGTGTTTCAATAATGTATTGACGATCTCAGTAGAGCGAGGACTCTGAAGATGGAGCAGATAGTTCGAAACGTACCACAAGCGTAAATGAAGTTACGTGACGGCTACGAAAACAGTAACTATATTGTTATTAGATTCAATTGACTTGGATACTGTAAAGGAAAAACGAATATTGAAATTGTTAATACTTATTGTATATATTATAAAATAAATTGTATCCTCTCTGAATCCTTAAATAATTTCCTAAGGATATATTTTATAAACATTTCACTCTTTCTTAGAGTACGCCAATCTTAAGGAGTTTGATTCCTCTAAAACAAATTTGTTCTTATCATAACTTTTACTACTTCGAACATGAAACACCTTGTAAATTGATAAGACGTGTTCTCGGATGTTTTGATGTATACTTTATGGGCAACTCGTAAACTAAGGTTATTTATTTCCGTCTATTTTACATTTTTATTTTATTACGACCGTAAATTTTTAATGGCGAGCACAGTTAGAGATGTGAAACTGCAAAAGAGTAAAGTTTGCAGATTTATAGTTTTTTCTCCGTTACCATTACAATATGTTTGCTGAAGAACTCGTACATTCAGTTATGATCGTCAAAATCATTGCACAAACTTTCTGACACACCCATTCACAATCGAGATATTTACTGAACATAACGATTCGTCGTTAACATCACAATTCTTTAATTATTGTCAGTATAAATGTGAAAATTAAACACGGACGCCATCAAAACTAAATATATTTCAACTTAATTCGCTTGTGTCACAAATGGTTCCTCAGCTTAAATCTTATTTGTTTAAAATCCTGATTTTAATCACGGCTGTCAAGATTCATTTTTATGTTTTGTCAATTATTCCTGAACCATATATGGTTTTGTTTACTTTTGATATTGTACACGGGTTGGGCATTATTCTTTACATTTAACTAAAATTTGACCTACATTGGTAAAGCCGAGTTAGAAATACTACGTATTTTATTACGTCATATTAGGCCTACCGATAGTTTTCGAGTAGCATTTTTTGATGTATCCTTAGGCTTACACTTGAGTAAAATTTGATTAAAATCGTTATAACTGATTTTGAAAATAACGAAATTTTGTGTTTTTCCCAACCCTTAAATTTTTACTTCATGACTTCCCAAACTAGGATTAATGATTTAATTTCTTGTAAGAAAACCTCCACTTCTCTTGTACGTAATTTTTTAATCTTCATTACCATTTTTATTGGATGCTTCACGTGACTTTTGTTAATGGCTCCTTACATTTTGTCATGGTGGTTGCGGTCATCAGCGTTTATTGTTGAAGTATACGAAGTTTATAAATTTGATAATGTCAATTATTTTAGGTGTAAACTTTTATCCCTTCGTGACTTGTAATTGGTAGGCCTAATGATGTCTGTAAAAATTTGCCATCTAATATCTTGTGCCTATATAAAGGACTTCAAGACACTCCGGAGCTCATTACAGTGTGTACAGGCTTGAACATCCCGAAGAAATCATCTGACTAAACCAAGACTATATGAATAAAGGTGTAATGCATCTCTTTTCATATAGTCCTGGTTTAGTCCTCTCTTTCCCGTCCTTCCTATCAGGTCTCTCTTAACCAGTTCTTGTTCCTTTCCGACTCCGAAGCTATTAGAGCATTCAAGGGCTCCAGGTTTTTACTTTATGTTCTACTTGTCCTTTATTTATAAGACGATGATTACCGAAAAAGTTTTTCGCCTTTCGCCAATTAGAAAACAATAAATTATAAAGTGATCAGATCTAAAAGGCGGTCAGAGGCTCATTAAGTAGAGGCAAACCCGAGCGACTGTAGCTGAATCTACACCTCATTTTATGTAGTATTGGGTTAGAGTCCTCTCTTTCTTATCAAGTTTTTTGATCAACGATTTTTCCATAATATTCAACTATCAGTTCCAACTTTATTGGTTATTTATTTTATCTTCTTTTTGTATAAAGGGACTATGACGGAATATTTTTAGTTTTTCCAGAAACAGAAAACGATAATTTATAAAACTCTCGGACCTGTTAGACGATCAGGGGCTCAATATAGTGAGTACTGGCGTGGCAATACTGAGGGACCATGGCTGGATCTACAACTTATTTCATGTAGTATTGGGTTAGATCCCTTTCTTTAGTATCAGGTTTCTCTTAACCAACTATTGTTATTTTCCAACCATTACACTGTTATTATATTCGAGGGATTTATGCCTTTATTGTATGTTCTTTTCGTCCGTTTTCATAAATTGCCGATGACATTGTTTGGAAATATCATTCCTACCCAATTAATAATCAAACTAAGCTAAACAACTTAAATAAGTAAATAACAATGCCTACACTAAATGCCACACCCTATCTTCAATCCATAAATTGCAATACATAAATATTATTAACTGTTTCCATTTAGATGTTGGCATAAATCAACTATTGTCTTTAGATGTGCACTTAACACAAGATACGTTACATTAAGTAATTTTGTTTGCCTTGTCAGTGTTGTCAATGTCAGATGTAATGTTAAATTAATTGAAGCAGATCTAAAGTGTTGATTTATCATTGGAATAATCATTAGGCTTACATATGTATAATACAATACAACACTTCCCAGACATCCTTTTCCGCAAAGTTAAGATTTAAAATATACCGTTAAAATATCGGTCCCACACAAATTGTTAGTGTAAAATAAACTGTAAACCATATCATATCAGCATACTGGTGAGTGAAACACTTGACTGAGGGAAAATAAATAATTCGTGACCATTTTAACCAATGAGAATTGAGAAGGGGAAATGAGCTAAAAATTAGGAACTAATTCTTCTAGCCTGCACAATCAAATCATAAACAATGAAATAATAATAACAAAATAAATCTAAGTTTAATTAAAATCCAAAATTAATGTAAATATATTAAAACAAAAACTGTTAAAAAGGAAGATAATAGCTCAAATTAATATTACGTTTATGAAAATAAAATAGTAGAAAAGTTAATAATATATAAAAGTGTTTTCTATGTGGTTCTTAATTATATAAAGTGTTGTTATAAAAACGTATTATTAAATAAAGTCTATTTAAAATAGTATTTTTAAATTAAATTGTTAGGTTATAAATATTAAAGTATACTAAAAGAACATTTAAGTTACTACATAGGCCTAGTTACATATAGAGTTCTTTAAATTACTTTGCCTGACGCTAATAGTTATAGATTGTTGCTCGAACGAACGGACGTAAAGAATTCATAAAGATTCAAATCCATTAAGTAATAGCCAATAGACGTGGCTTAATAGCGCGTGGTTGTCAATTCGAGCAGCTAACTTCGAATGAGGCTAACGTCCTAGCGAGGCTAGACTACCGATGTCTCTTACAATTATAATAGTGTTGTGTAAATAAGTAGTTTTATTATATTTTCATAGCTTCTTAATAAGTTAAACAATAGTTTTTTTGTTTTAATACTGTAAACATGTTTAGTTTACATTAACATTATGTCAGAGGACATATTTAATTTTTAAACATTTTTTGCTCTAATGGTATTAATTATTTCCCCTGTTGTAATAGTAATAACCGAGTACAAAAATAGATATTAGTTTTTAATGGAAGATTCTTGCAATTGAAGGGTAAAGATTTCTATTACATTTATTAATTTAGTTGGAAAAAATATGGATTAGTTGAAAAATGTCTTATGATTTGTTTACAGAAAAGGGAAGTAGCCATGCATCTATTTGTTTTCACATTGATAGTTAAAGAATGCTTTTTGAAACTGTGATGCAAAATTAATGCAGTATCTATGATTTTTACGAGCGCCTTAAATGATCGTAACTGCGGAACAATCGTAGTGCCATGCGATGTCACAGCAAGGAAAAACATATCAAACCCGCACGGTCCCTATTGGTTTCTTCAAGGTCAGGGGTTGACTACTAGCTTCCTCCCTGAACGGACTTAACTCGTGCCGGCTTCTATAGAAACAATACCGGTCAATAGACTTCGTTTAGGTGTTGGAAACCGAGAGATATGCGTTATTTAACGTAACAGGAAATATATTAGGAATATTGGGATGATGCTATTACTGGGATAATAAGATACTTTATGAATTTTGTAACGCCAAGCGATAACTATAACAGCAACTGCATGTTGAAGCTATTCATGGAAAATTGGAACGAAACAACGTTTCATAGCTGTCTGTTACGTTAAAGGCGTTAAGCGATAATTGAATAATCACTAACACAACGTTACAATATATTAAAACATACATCAATAACAGTGCAATAAGCATTCATTATATTCACATATGTAGCATTAAAATTGATTACTCGTTTCATTTATATGATTGTTATAATATGTTTATATTATTTATTGTACACATTTATAATCTCATTATTTTACAACTACACAATTCTATTTTCACTTTTTAGTTCCATTA
Organism: Aphrophora alni; assembly: GCA_963513935.1. Lineage (NCBI taxonomy): Eukaryota > Metazoa > Arthropoda > Insecta > Hemiptera > Aphrophoridae > Aphrophora > Aphrophora alni. The sequence goes on along the minus strand of OY740775.1, from coordinate 46,716,009 downwards.
TTACATTACTTTATTATTTCCATATATATATATATATATATATATATATATATATATATATATATATTTATACAGTGAACATGTTTTAATGTTGTTTCCTTTTTACCCAACCGTAGTATTAATTTCATTGTAATTTTAAAATATTCGTAGTTTTTATTATTACTCTTTTTGTAGTACTGTAACGATTTAATTACAATAAATATGTTCATCTAATTAATTCATAATAACGCTTGTTTTCCTAACTTACTTCAATCAAACTTGCAAACAAAGGTTTCAAGCGAGTGAAGGGTGGAATTGTAACTGTAATTTTTTTACAGTGGTGAAGTGTAAACATATAAAAATAACATCATTCACTTGTCAGGCTCTTTGAAAGTTTTAAATTGTTGACGTCAAAGGATTTGAGGAAAATTATTTGACATTCTTGTTGGAATTAATTCTTAAATACAGTTTGGTACGATGTTTTTATTTTTATTTTTTTATATATTTAAAAAAAATTATTATTATTATTTTTTTGACTTGTTGAAATTGCAATAACCAAAAGAAAGAAAATAGAAATTTCCACAATAAACACTCTGTAACAAATCGACGCGACTTATCAATGAGTAAATCATCATCTTTAAGTTGTTACAGTGATATTCCAGTTGTAGTTCAAAGTCCAAGTAGGTTAGTGTACATGTGACAAATGCCATGATAGTTTCGTCACTGAAAAGTTGTTTTCATCAAATCAAATGTTTATTGTGGAAAATTGTATTTTCCTAAATTTAATGAATAAAATTGATTCAAAAACCAAATGAACGATAATACAATATCCTAAAAAACATTATTTAATGTATGCAACACAAATACAAGTCGATGTTTCAATAGCTAAGTCACCATACTCAGGGGCCACATGCACACAAACCTTATTGACAGCGGACTGTGTAAGTAAATTTTGTTTTCAGCCATACAATGTAATTAATTTTGTCCACAAACAAGACTTTATTTGATTATTTAATTGTTAAAATCAAATCAAATTTTTATTGTAAAAATTGTATTTCCTTTCTTTATGGATTACAATTTATGTTAGGATGTTATAAAATATAGTATAATTTCTTTTTACAGTGTTGTTTTCAATATTGTTTGAAGTAAACAAAGTGAATGCAATATATTATTCTTATTTTTAAGAGCGTGTTAAAGTATTTGTGTATTTTGTGTCTTCGTTTAATTTAATTTAAATTGTTTTTATGTGAAAAGAAAAAATACAATAAAAATAAATAATAAAAAAAATTGTACAGACAATTTAACATAAAATGGATGACCTAAGCGTTCCTTTATCGTTGAGCGCAGACCCTGGTAGGCTCACTTATAGTGAGCACGTGTGTGGTAATCCCTAGGACCCTTGCTGGATCCTTGCAAGGACCCTAGGTCCTTGCTTTTTGGACCCTTGCTGGATCTACACCATTTTTCAGATACTCTTCGGGATAGATCCTTCTCTTACATCTTTTCTATCAGGTCTTTACCAACTTTAGTTCTCTGTCGACTGCTTCAATATTATTAAAATGCCAATACTCCTGATTTATGGGATCGTTAAGGGTATATACTTGATGAATATCCATCAAGTGAAATTATTTTCACCGATGGTTCTAAACTGGACGATAAAGTCGGTTGTAATAAAACTCATCAGGTCGGAGGTATATGTATGGATTACCCTCAGCTTACAGTGTATTTTCTGCTGAATTATGTGCTATTTGAAAGGCCTACCATTCCATCTGATCATGAATATAAAGAAAGAGATCTAACCCAAGACTACATGAAAAAAAAGTGTAGATCCAGCTAGCGACCCTCGAGATTTACATTATAGAGATTAGTAATTTTTCTATTCTGAATAATGATGGATATTTATTAAATCTTATACTGTGACAGCTTCCATACACTAAAAGCATCACAGATCACTCTCGGTTCTGAAAGGGTGTTGGTTTTGCGGTCGTATGGGTAGTTCCTTGTACTTGGGGGGAGGGGAGGGGGTTGAATCTTAAGTGAATGGGTGTAAGATTGAAAGTGAGATTGTCTCGATATTTAAATTTTATTAATAAATAGTTTATTGTACCTTTAATTATTAATATTGATTATTGTTATTATTTTATTAGCAGATGGGAATGTATCTGTAGATGGTTTTACTATTAAGTACTAGTGAAGTTTTAAACAGAAATTATGTAATTTTAATGTATTGTTTTTAATTGGTGTTTTTATTAGTGTTGTAGTTTTATTTTCTCTCAAGTAATCTATTATCACTCACCCCCCCCCCCAGTATACGTAGGATATAGGCAGTAATTTTATGAGTCAACAAATCGTTAAATTTGATTAATCTTTGGCCTTCTGAGTAAAGAAAAAGTACTTTTATTATGATGTTTGTTTGTTTGTTCTGTGACTTATATGGAGTTCTCTAGTGGACCGTTAATCAAATTTGGTATGTGGGTATATATTAGTCATATCTTGGAAAGTTTTTCGACTTTCTGAAAACTCAAAATTTTCCAAAAGTAGCTGCCATAAGAAGAAAAATTACGATTTTCTCAAAAATTCACCTTGACTGCCGTCATTAAAAGTACCATCAACGTATTCTGAGAACTTACGTATTGCAAAATCGAACCAAGTTTAGACTCTTATTTAAATATATACAGGGTGTTCCAAGAGTGTGGGAAACCGTAATTTTTGATGGGATTGAAATAGGAAACTTTGGGAATGTCTTTGGATAAAGAGGACTTGCTTTAAAAAAATTTCAACCCCAATCTCCAATTTCATACAGACAATTTTTTTAATTAACATATAAAATAATAATTAAAACAAACATTTTTTAGTATAAACTACAACTTATTTAAAATTTACCGACCATAGTTTCGCTAGTTACAGCATTGTCAAGGTAGTTTACATGAATGAAGAAGTTTACATCTCCAAAACCAAATTAAAACTAACTAATACTAATCGTTTCAAAAATGTATTTTCGCTGTCAATCAAAATGTTAAAATGAACAATGAAGACTGTCTTAGAAAGAATGTTATTTATATAAATAAGAGCTTAAACTTGCATCGCATGTGAGATAAACACGTTTTGAGTATATAAGTCTTATTTGAATAAAATCAAGTTTTTAATGATGGCGGTCAACAATTATTTTTGTTTTTTGAAAAATATTTTGAACCGTCGTAGATGCTAATCTTCACATTTAATTAAAATTTGAACGAATTCGGTTAAGACAATTTAAAAAAGTTACGAATTTTACAAAATCCCATGGCTGATTCTTAAAACCATTTTCCCAAAACTATGGCCATCTTGAATCTTAATTTATCAAAATCGGTGTAGCCAAAGTTTAGTGAAATTTAGAACTTAATTACTCACACTAGTATACGAAATCGCATTAAATAACATTACTTTTTATAAATAATTGGTAAAAACAAAAATTAACTTAAACCACCGTCATTAAAAGATTGATTTTAATCAAATACGATTTACGGAAGAATTGAGGCAAGATTAGGCTCTTAATTATTATTTTTTAATTCAGTCTATGGTTTATGTTTTCTATTTGCAGACAACTACAGAAATGAATTTTTTGGTGATGATTATTTTTCCTAGTCTTTATTTGGTTTTGATTTCGGATGAGTGATAAAGTTTGTGCAATGTTTTTGTACCGTATATTTATTTTAAAATATTATAAACTCTCTTTGAACTAACAGAATTTATTTATGAAATATTTTGATTTAGTTGTATGATGTTTACTTATTAATAGCTGTGCCAGGGGATGAAAACATCAAGAATTTATAAAATAGTTTTGATTAAAATCAAACACCGAATACCACAATTCAATAAAACAATATTTATTTCCTTATATACATTTCAGTAATAAAGTTACCATCTTCAGAGTTTGAGTATTAAACAAACACTAATTCTATAAATATTACAAACAGTTATACAAGTGAGGTATTTTCCCCACTTCTTCCTATGGCTAGTTCAATCAATGGCATTGAGCGAAATCATTAGTCTGGTCAATGACCTAGTCCCTCCCACTAGGTATAGTGGGGGTGAGTACCATTTACATGAGGGGAGATGGTAGTAACTTTGTTACTGAAATGTACATAAGGAAATAAATATTGTGTTATTGGATTGTGGTATTGGGTGTTTAATTTTAATCTTTATGTTCTCCACAGTGTGCTCAAAGTGTAGTATAAATCGTTTTATCCATATGATTATATTATATTATGGAGGTCAATATTTGTGACATTTCATTGTGATTAAAATTTATTGTTATTTATTTCAGGATTTGTCATTATACATATTATTAGAAACATTACAGTGTAGAGATTAGATATTATTGTTTTTAAAACAGAATGGAATATTTTTATAAATAACAATCAATAGAATGACAGAATAACACAATAAGATCATGCGTGGGAAACCAGAGCCCGTCCTCTTGCTGCCCGAACGTTCGTCCGGTAGGATTCTTAATTTTGATTTTAATTAGTCAAAGCGAAACTAAAACCCTTGTCTTGGTCAAATAGAACGCAAATTCAAAGCATACTATAAATTTATTGTTTCTTAATGGTTTTTCCTATAATATTTTCATTAAAATCAATATTCAAACAATTTTTATTGTTTACTTGTTATAATTTTTAGGATTTGCGTATATTTCTCAACAGGTATACATTTCAATCAAGTTATTCAGTTAGCATGCTTTTATAATCTTGTGATATTTGTTCTCACGTCTTCACGCCAAATTAAACATTTAGGAAACCACTCCAGCTGTGGGTAACCGGTCTCTGTCACAAATTCCGTATATGCGGGTATATTAGTCATAGTTGGCAAACCTGTATACTTTGGGTGAATACTTACACAACTAAATATATGCTAGTGTGTGTGTTTTTTTGTGATGTTTTGAAGGGGGGCTCGATTCTGATTTTGTTTTATAGTTTTCGGTTGTATTATTTTTATGTTTGTATAACCGATTATTGTATTGCATGTTAAGTTATATTAATTTTTGGCATTGTATCGTAGAATATATTGTGATGGCAGTGGACTTGGAGGCATGGTCAAGCTGCTTCCTCTAAAAGTGAGACTTTGTCTTTGCCAGTTACTGTCCACTGTCAGTAGGATTTGTGTGCATCTAGTAGCTGAGGATAAAGATTTATTCATTGAAACGTGTTGCAAAAATAACGTGATTTTTTTATGGCAAAAAGTTTTCGTTAATTTGGTTTATAACATGTTATATGTATTACTTATTTAATCTATGGATTAAGATTGTAATAATAAAAAAAAAAAAAATTAATTAATTTGGTTTAAAAACTAGTATTGCAACTTCTGTATCAGTTCCAGTAGATTTATTTTAACGAGAAATTTAATGGTCAATATTTGTTTCCACAGTTTAAATAAATAGTATTTCAAAGTTTTCTCAATTCCGTTGTCATGCTTGTAGTTAAACTGTGTTAAACATTTATCAACAAAATATAAATTGTCAGACATATAAATTTAGTGTAAAAGTAAAGTTTAGTTGGCAACAAATAATGTGGAATAAAGTGCTGAAATATATGATTTATATCTTTTGTTCTCCTAATTTTATAGAAATGATCAATTCTCTGGTAACTTAGATTTTGCAAAATTAATAGGAGATAAAATGTACTCTGCGAAAATTACTGCTTAACATCCTTGGGCACCTTAATAACACTATTAAAAGTCAAACAAATTAATTGTTTCAAAAATATAATACAGACCTTTTCACTCACCACAACCAAAATTAAAGACACACGTTAATGGGTAAATCCCAGTCCAATAATATACAATGTAATATAAATAAATATTCTAAACTAAATAGTAAAAAGTGGTTTCTTGAGACTTGTAGGATTAGGATATGTTAAATTGTATTGGTAGATAAAGGGGTCTTACCCAATTGAGTAAGTTTGTTGAAAACATTATAAATGATAAATATAAAAAAAGTATAATAAAGCTATTTACTTGTCCTGTTTACTGTCTTGCAATTTTTTTGTATTATATTTTATGACAGCTGTTTCTCTGTCACAAGCGGGATCGTCAGATGGTTACATTACATAAATAACAAAAACATTACATTCACAATGCTAACATTTATTAGTCCTAGAGTCTTTTTATTTTTTGAGGCCAAATATCTTATTCTTCAAATTAGATTAATAAGTCGCTATTGCATATTAATTATAGAATTGTAAAAATAAAATGATTTTATTGTGGTAATGCATATTAATTACGTAATTGCTAAAAGTTATTTTTTTTATTGTGGCTGTTATTGTCGTCAATGCATTAATTATGTAATTGTGAAAAGTAAATGTATTTATTGTGGCTAATCCATATTAATTATGTAGTTTAGAACAGTAAATGCTTTTATTTTGGGTAATGGATATAATTATGTAAGTGTGAAAAGTAAATGTTTTTGTTATATAAATATATATATATATATATATATATATATATATATATATATATATATATATATATTGCAGATCAATTGTATAATTGTGAAAAGTAAAAGTTTTTATTGTGACTGTTGTAGTGGCTTATACATATTACTTATGTAATTGTAAAAGCAAATATTTTATTGTGGCTAATAAAATAATAAAATAAATTATGCAATTTTGAACAGTAAATATTTTAATTTTTATTGTTATTGTGGTTGTTGGCTTTATGTATGTAATCGTAATAAGTTAGCTTGTTTATTTTGACAATGCATTTACTTTTAGTAGCCTACGCATAAGTTTTAAATAATTACATAAGGTGGGCTGAGTTTGGAATATATATTTTGGTGCATAGAAAGATGTTGGATCCATCGTTAAATTTAATTTTATTTTGGGGGTTACAAACAAATATGTTTTACTGATTATCTAGAAACCCGTATTTCGGACTCCCGATTCATCCAGTTTATCAACTAAACCACAAGTTCCTTTTCTCCAATATAAATCCAATGCGGAATATAGGCTTACACAATACTTCAGAGTTGTATTAATACATCAATGTTTGATCTATTTAAATTATGCTAAATTATTACTTAAACTTAGAACTTGTTACCACCCTCCTTTTTTACATAGCACTCTACATATCAGTCACCTCGTCTCAACGTTTCCATGCCCTCAATGATATTATTGGGCGTTCTTTTATCAATGATACTCTCAAACCGCAGACTCTTTCCATTCGATCTACTACAGACGAAGAAGGTGTAGTCCTCATCATCAAAATTTGTTCAGCAAAGTATAGAATTTGTTCGTTTTAAATTTTTCCATTTTGTGTATTTAGTCTCTAAACTGGTCATGACCTGCGTAATGTGGAAGTTGACGTCTAGTGGTTGCGGATAATTAAGTCAAAAAGCTGCATATCAGCCTAACTGTTCACTCTTCTCTATCTATTATTGGCCCACCTTTTCTCTGGGAAACAATTCTCTGTGAATGCTTATCTTCCTTTTGGGCATCCTCTTTACCGATGATTAATTTCAATTCACTAATTTGTTTCTTCTTTTAGACAATAGATCTATAGGATCAACTCTTGCAATGACAACAACAGCAGGTTCAGAGACTGTGCGATAAGAACACGTATCTTTCAACTCTCCTCTTTAACACTGCAGAAAAATACTCCTAGTAAGCTCCTAGCATCAGCTGAGATATTCTATAGCAAACAAGCATGCGTTATGGCCATTCGTAGTCGTAAGATCTGTAGTTGTCAATCAGAATGTCAAAACTAATCATTGTCGCTTACATTAAACAAATATATTTATAGAAGGGAATAAACTTGCTTTGCTTCTGACATAAACACGTTCACTTCGTAAATTGTATTTAATTAAAATTATAACGGTCCAGGTTTGTTTTGTTTTGTTGCGATAATTCCTCAACATTAATACATTTTATTTTTGTTTTTGCACAAGGATAACAGCCTTTAATCTTCACAATTAACTCAAATTTGAAAGAAATCTTTATCATAGATTAGGTAAACTTAATTATGTTATAACAGCCACAATGTTAGGAACGATGGCGACCAATAATTTTTGGGTCCTTAGAGTTCCACCTGAGAAAAATTAATAGATCTGTTTTGTACATACGGTAAACTGGCTGTAGAGGAGTGCACACACAACGGATATTATGACAGAAACCATTTTTTTGGACTTAGGAGATCTCAAAACGGATGCATCTGTAAAAAACTCGAGACAGATTTTTTAATCCATCCAATAAATCTCTATGCTACACACGTATTTGGAAAAGTTAAAATGAAATAACAATTGAAACATATAAATTAAATTGGGCTATAAACGAGATTCAACTCTGTTATTATTAATTTGTACTCTTTTTAGACGCCATTTAATCCGTTGTTCCAGAATTGAGTTGAAATTATTACCGTTAAGTAGCTGTAGCACAACAAAACCGCTCTTCATACAAAAGCATTCAATATTATCGCATGTCATTAACTCTAACGCCAAATATTCCCCGCTATCAAACACCATTATCGTTGAGTAAATAGGTATTTTAATAGTATTGTAATTGGCTTATATTCGATTATTCCAAAATGGCTGACAGATCGCATCGCGAGAGTCAAATTAACAATATTCACATGATAACGGTAGTTGATACATACTATCGAAACGTCGTTTCTTACTTCTTAAACACACAAATAAACTATATCAATAATAGCCTATAAACCATCCACCATTATCCAATAATTTTAAAACCAGAATATTAAATACATTATTTTATTTCCACTTACAAAATGTTTGCCTATTTTATGTTTTTTCTTGTTGTTTAAAGGTCAAAAAATCTCATTATAGATTAATAAAAAAAATAATGAAAAGAACATAATAAAGACCCTTATCCCTCGAATATTTTAATACCGTCAGGGTCTGAAGTGAACAAGAGTTGGTTAAGAGAGACCTGGGAAGAAAGAGAGCAATCTAACCCAAAACTAAATAAAAAAAAGTTGTAGATCCAGCTAATAAAACTCGGAGTGTCTATTTTATGGCACGCAACCATAAATTTTGTATTTAGAAACTAATACACGACCTTTTAAGAGTATAAATCAACTCCCAACATTAAGTGATAAAACTAGAACTTGAAATAAGTGATAAACGTAACAAAGTCCTTTAGCTTTGTACTATATTGATAACTACGACGAAATACAAGTGTTCTTGTAAATAGTTGGTAGGAAAAGATAGATGATTGGAAAGTTCTAAAGAAAATGATAAAACCTTCTCGTTAATGACGATCCTAGCCTACAAGTGTTGATAGGAAATATAATATAGGCTACATATCGTTTTTAATAATCGATACACTGTTAGGCAACATCTCGTTAAACAGGAAGTATACTTTTATTCCTACAATTCATTATTTGTTATTCAAATTAAATATATTCTGTTTGAAATGTATTCATAATATGAAGAATCCACTTTTATAAACTTGAATATCTTTAAATGTTTATTCAAATTTGAGTTCTATGTAATTTTAAACATTTAACACAATTTATTCACATTGACATGATAAATTAGTAGGATAATAATCTCACATCTACAAGGTGTGCATATTCTACACACTTTGAATCAAATATAAGTATTAACTATAAATATTAAAAACTGAATTGGTATCTGTTTTCAGCCTCTCATTTGTCACACGTCAAACAAAATGGAAATCAAAACATTAAACTGCAACAACGAGATTTAATAATATCGTAAATAAATTGGAAGTAGTTAGGTTGTTAATTAAAGATAAAGGAATTTTGAATAAGCAACAAACATTGAACGATTTTAAATAATCTTTAGGTTTATTTAATATCAGTGGGAGTGTGAACAACAACTATTGGTTATAGTAATTGTAAACTAATTGCACACTCTGTACAGAAAGAACTTTGTATCTGTACAGCAAGTGTATAAATACTGAAGCAGACAATCAATTTATGATGAGTATGCAAACAATTTAATAAGGCATACAGAAAGATTAATAAGTGAGATATTGAATATACAAAATAAAAAGTATAAAAAACTGGTATTTTTATTATGAAATTTATGTAAAAACAAAATCAGTTGCACAGAGCTATATTATTAATAACGATATTTATTTTATTGGAAAACCTTTAATAGAAAATTTAAATATTGCCGCACCTAAACTAAGTTCTCACCTACGTGGTATTCGTAGGCAAACGAATTTGATAAAATAATCCCACCTTCTTATACGTTAAATTATACTTTACTTGGTCTGGATGTATTTGTGTCAAGGTACGGTGGTGTATTGAAACAAAATGGCGGAATCGAGTTGGTAAAAGACTACGAAAAAGTGTTTGAAAGGCAATTGTCTACATTGCATTTTATTTTTAATAAGAATATAGGTACTGTCTAACAGTTTTCATGTATGTTTTCAAATAAACTAAACTCTTACAATTTCATTAAAACTTTATCTGTATGATATTGTTTTATGGTTATAAATATATGGGGGTGCTTTTTAAGGATTATAAAGATTCTATTCAATAGAAAGTGTAACAAAGTACAGATACTATTGTGTGAAAAGGAAATTGAGTTCGTGTCTAAACTTAAAATAACAGATTTAACTGAAGATTGTACACAATCTTTCTTCTTGAAAAGAAACAACAAAGTACTAACATTTTACTTAATTTGTTCTTAAATTATACAAAATATCCGCCAATATATTCACAACTCCTTAACCTAAAAACAAACTGCAAACAATAGTCTTTCATGAACAACTAAAACAACTACTTTACCCAATATAACGAGCACGTGCAAACTACAATCACTAAACGAAAGAAAATACAATTTTAAAGTTTTTTTTTGTATAATACAAACACAAGATATTTCAATGATTAAGTCCACAGGTATTACATGCACCCAAACCCACTGAACTATAACTGGTTAGGCCAAAGTCTCCCACAGATAACAACAATGAAGCAATTTCACCACTTTCCTAAATCCAATGCCATCACAATTTAGTCACTTATATGTACAGTATAACTAACACACAGAACACAATTCTCATAAAAAATACGCCAGTGTAGCTGGTGTATCACTGAAGAGGACGACCTTGTCGTTGAAACGCGTCTGATACTTAGGCGTATTTTTTATGAGAATTGTTTTCTGTGTGTTTGTTATATATACTGTATAATTTTTCTCATAAGTCAAGCTCAACATTTAGTACACTTATATGTAGTTTGTAGTTAGATGTTTGTATAGGTTTCATGTGTTTTTAAAACAACTTTGTTTTTGTATTTTTATATTTTATTTCGTTGTAGTTTGATTTTGTTTTTCCCGTGTTTTTATGTATATTGTTTTTTATACATAATTTTTCATTTGTTTTTTTTTTTTAGTTTTATATTTAGTTTTGATTTATTATTTATATTATTATGTTTAATTTAATCAATTTTTTCAGTTACCTCTATTATTATTTTTACCCATTATTTATCATTATTATTTTATAAGAATAGGAATGTATTATTTTTATATATCTGATTATGGGCTTTCATATGTTGTATAATTTTATTTTCAGGTTTCCTGAATGATAAAGTAATTTCGGAAATGATGTTTGAGTCTGGCTTCTGTTTGACTTCGTACGTACATTGCTTTACAGGTACAAAAACATACATAGATTTTAATGAAATTTTTCATGTGGCCATATTTTGCTCTATCTTGGAACTTTCTAATATTAGTTTTGAGCCTCTAAAGACAGAATCAAATGTTTGTGCTATATTGTTGACACGTTTGTTTTGTTCTCTAACAGTTTTAGTACACCAATTAGGTTGAAACAATGGACAAGCATCCAACAAAAAGTTGTTCTAAGGGAAACGAGTCTAAAGCAAGCACTCAAGGAAAGATATCTTGAACCAAACTGTATTGTGAACGTTTCTTTTCATGATTCATTAGTTGTGATCCTGACTGTCCTTTAGACAATGAAGTACATTTTACATTTAAGAGAACATGATATCTTGCATGATATTGATGAACAGTTGGTATTTTGGCACTATTTATGAGTGCCTGATCTATAGTTCTAAATAACTTTTAGTGATTTACAGTTTTAGTGTAAAGAGATCACCACCCCGGTTTTGTGAACTATAGGGTGTAATGTACGAATAGAGATCGTAGATGCAAAATAGAGAGTGGAAAGAATTATTTTATAGAACAAAACATAAATCAAAGTTAATGGACCAAAGACGAAGCTAGTGGTCTGTAAAGGAGTGAAGGTAGTTTGTTTATATATTATATACAATAAAAACTAAATACTGAACATTTTTACAGTTTATATTTTTGTTTGGTTCGCATTTCGATTATGAATGAGCTTATGAGAAAGTATGTGCAAAGTTTTTGCACCTTTTATTCTATACACATTAAGACGTTGAACTCAATTTAATTACTTGTTTTTATGTAGCCTAAGCTTAAATTAATGTTGAAACTCCAGTAATAGTTAATATAAACTCATGTTTTGTACAGATGTTAGGGAGTTCATTTCTATTTATTTAACAAGAACAACAAATACAATAATCGTCGTATTAGAGTTTAATCAATTGAATAATTCGGTTCAATTGTGTTAAAATAATAAGTGTTTGTGTGGAAGGGTAGTTGTCATTTTAATTCACGACTACAACACGTTTTTAAATTTTAGGTCAACAATTTTCTTTCTATCTTTCTAATATATTTATATAATTATTGGGTGTTTATAGTAATTAGTGATTCCACGAGTAATATTGAAAAACTAGAATTTCGGTAATAAAATTTATTTATAGCAAAAATCCTTAAACTGTTTTACAGCCCTTATATTTCTGTATTGCGTGGGAAGAATTTAAAAAATCTAGTTAAGCTTGGATTTTGATTGCCTAAAACACAACCGGAATGCTGGACCCTCCCTAATATATGACTTATGTCGTAGAGGCGAAATGAGTTGAGAAATGTAATAAAAATACAAAACCAACGTGAGAGTGAAGGAGGTGGTAATGCTGCCGTATTCTTCTCTAATTTATACTGGGCTGTGGAGGACACTAACATATGAGCCAGATAACGACGAGCACAGGCCGTAACAAAACAAACTGTTCTCATAAATTACCCGAACTGTACTGACTTACGTTGTATAAATTCAATTATTTTAAGACTATTTTAAATTTG